>JAMFLL010000013.1:109702-127212 GCA_027475725.1 Pythium rhizo-oryzae
GGTTCGTCGTCGTTGCCGTCGTAGTAGGCGTCGGAAGATCCGGAGTTGTCATCGTCATCGTCGTCGGAGCCGTCGTTCGAGTTGGAGCTGTCGTTGTCGTCCTTAGAAATCGGGAGGTCTGGCACAGGTTCCGGTAGAGATGGCATTGACGTGGTCGGCTCGGGCGATGGAACTTGAGATGCAGGGGCCGCCCCTCCACTCAAGCCCGGAGCCATATCAGGTGTCCACGGCTTTAAGATAACGACAAGACTTGGAATTGGCGCACTCGCAGTCGAATCCGACGCATCCGATGCCAGAGCAGTGCCTGTGCCTGGTGGTGCGTTGGCGGACGCTGGTGCGGCGGCATCCGATTCGGTTTTTAAGATGACCACCAACGACGGAATGGGCGCGTTTGGATCGTTGCCGGTCTCGGCATTGAGCGCAGGAATGAGAGCCGAGAGCGAGTTGTCGGCTGCAGCGTTGGAGACGAGCGCTGCACACGCGATTGCGGTAGACAAATACCATCCATAGAGGCGAACCATGGCGATCAGCGATGGCTGCAAAACGGACTCGCCAAGTCGTCGCGAGACGTCTGCAGTTTGCGGCAGAAATGGGAGTGCTTTGCAAGGAGGCGCTCAATCATCCGGCTCGGCTGCGGATCATGGTCCACCGCGTACCGGAGACGAAAACCGCTCACATCGCCTGCAGTACGCTCGCTACACGCGGGCTCTCCACCTCCAAGCACCATACATCCGTTTCCTCGTGCGTTTCTGCTGGGAGCGGACTGGAACCCGCGTTTGGAGGCGCTATATGCGTTCGACAGTGATTCTAATGGCTGGAAACACGACACTGGCATCACGCTTCGACTGTGTAACGGGGGCTACTGGCGATCGCTTTACCGCCCGCGACGTCGCATGGCTCGACTCTCTAAGGCACTCATGTTTGAGGGTAGACAGGCCAACTGATTTGGCAGGCGATGCGGCGTCAGTCAGCCGCGGCGAGTAACACCCGAGCTCGGAGCTCGTTGGCTTGGCGGTTGGCGAAATATTCCTCGCGATCGCAGTTCACGTGGGTGTCAATTTCGCCGGTGATTGGCCATTCGCATTCTCAGGTGAAACGGACGGCGTCCGTGCGGCGTGGAATCTGATATGGCAGCAGCTAGTTGGGGTTGCCCAGGGCTTTCTGACTGGCAACGAACAGTTTCGCCGCGGCGTGCGATGGATCAAGTGTGTGGCGTGGTGGCAAATATTGGCGCGCAAGATCTCCGCCCAAGTCGCCGTTGGGATGTCGAAGATCCTGCATGGAAGGAAATGCCAAGATTTCGACGAGGGCTCTTGGTCCCTCGTTGTCTACGCAACGTTGTCGTGTGGTGAACATGCACACTGCGGTACGGTATTGCTTCAGGTCTTGAGAGAAAGTGGCCCGTTGCTGCTTGGTCCGCCCTTTGAGCACTTTCGCGCCGGCGTTTCGTCGATCTCCACGTTTTATTTTCAGATCAGCGACCGGCAACTGTGGGCGAAGCGTGGCGACTGATCCCATCGTGAACCGCCATGAACCGTCGTGGACCGTTGTTGAGGGGGGGGGGGGGGGGGGGATCATGAGGTAGTGCCAACGGATCCATTGAATCTGCTGCGGTTATGTAGCCATTTGGTCACGAAATATGGCTACAGTCGGCAATGGCGAGGAGGCAAGGACTGGTCAGTGCGCTAAGACATGTGTATCATCGATCCGGTATGCAGTGAACATGGGCGGATACTCGCATTGCCTGCTCTCACGCGGCGCCGGACCAGAGCCGCCGCACGTCGTCGCGCAGCAGCGTCTGGATCGCGCGCACGCAGTCGTGGTCGAACGCGCAGCACTCCACGAGCGAGGTCATGAGCAGCGTCTTGCGGTTGCTGTTGACCTCGGCCAGCGCCGCGCGCTTCTTGCTGGACGACGGCGCGCCCGCGGCGTGTGCACTATTGGAAGGGCTCGCGCCGGCGCTCGCTGGGGCCGGCGGGGGATGGGACGGCGTCTCGCTGGCGGCCGCGGCGGCGGCGTAGTCGCGCGGGAACTTCTTCTGGTCCATGCGCAGCTGGTGGTCAAAGGCTGCCTTGAGCAGCTGCCGCATGACGCGCGACGCGCGGCGGCGCTCGGCGCTGTTGGGGTCGGAGGCCGCGGCGTCGACCTTGTTGAGCACCATGAGAAACGGCGCGCGCTGGAGCCACGCGGCGAGCGGCGTGGGCGTGCCGTTGGGCAGCCGCGCGTCCTTGAGCTTTTGGAACGCCACGAGCTCGCGCGCCACCAGCGGGAACCGCGTGTGGTCGGTCGCGTCCACGACGAAGACGACGGCAACGATGGGCACAGCGCTGTGCGTCCCCGGCAGCGGCGCTGCTCCCGTGGATGCGGTTGTGTCGCCCGCAAGCGCGGCGCGCCAGTGGGCCGCGCGGTACATGCGCCTTCCGGGCACGTCCACGAGCTGCACGTGCTTGTCGCCGTCGAGCCGGTAGTAGGTCGTACTCGTGGCCTTGTTCGGGTCCGGGAAGAGCCGCGGTATCCGCCCGCCGTCGGCCGTGAGCAGGTCGCCGCGCGAGGACGCCGACTGGAGCATGTGGAGCGGCGTCGGTGCGCGCGCCGACTCGACCGTGCTCCGTTCCGGCGCGAAGTGCGTCGCGTCGCTGGCGCTGGACGCGTCGTCGCTGGCGGCGAGCCGCTGGAGCTGCGTCACGAGCGTGGTCTTGCCGGCGCCGTCCAGCCCGAGGAAGAGGATGCGGCCCTTGACGAGCTTCTTGGCCAGCGACTGGCGCGAGCGCACGCGCGCGATGGTGTGGCTGCGCTGGAGGCCGCTGGCGCTGGGCGTGTCGCCGCCGCCGGCGCGCCCGTCAGTTCGGATGGACGACACGGGCGACTGGACGCCGCCGGGCGAGGGCGAGCCGCGCGACTGCTCGGTCGGCGGGTGTGGGCGCACCGCCGCGCCGTGCTCGACCGATGCGGAGCTGCCCATGGCGCCGTGGTGTGTAGACGCGCCGTAGAGAGGGCGGGGCTAGTGAGCGATGGAGGGCGCGGCCGTTTTGGATCCCCAAGGGAACAGAAGGGCAACCTGGAGGAGGAGGGTGAAGGCTGTCTCTATTATTAAGGTGGGCTCAAGACACGGCGACACGAACGAACGAACTGGGGCGAAAAAGGCAGGCGCTTTCGAGCGCGCATCTGCATCTCGGTCTTCCTCTTCTTCTAGATCCGGGGCGCCTTGGTGGCTCGAGTCGGCTGTGTTCGGAGGCGGAGGGGAGGGAGAACTGGCGCTGGCTTGATGGGGGTCGCGACATCCGAGGGTCCGCGGCGTAACTCACGTGTGGGGCGGTGCGCACTCGACGCCTTGGTCGGCCCCTCGCACGTGGTGCACGCGGCGCGCTCGGCGCGCTTCTTGCTGTCGAAGCGGCGCTGGTTGACCACGGAGCGCACGCGGTGGAACTCGCAGAACGAGTGGAGCCCGCCGTTCTTCTTGAGCGTGCGCAAGTTGGCGCACTTGCCCTTGCGGTAGCCGCAGCGCATGGCGTCCAGCTTCGACCGCTTGGACGCGCTCTGCGTCCAGCACTTGCTCGCGGCCGCGCCGCGCTGACGCTCTTCCTGGGGCTCGGTCTTGACCACGACGACGAGCGGCTTCGCCGTCGTCGCCTCGGCGCGGCGCGTGGGCGGCAAGCGCGGCGCCGGCGACAACGCGGACGGCAGCGCCTCGAGCGACAGCGCGCTCGTCTCGTCGAAGCTCGGCGAGTCGTAGGCCGCGAGCGCCGACGCGTCCAGGTGGAGCCGCATGAAGGCGCCGACGTCGGCGGCGTGCACGGCGTCGTCCACGCCGCCGCCGGCGCTCGCGCTGTCGTTGTCGAAGAGCGCGGAGAAGCTGAGGAGCGCGTCCTGCGAGCTGAGCGTCGAGCCGAAGAGAGGCGAGGCCATGGCGGGAGGAGGGAGGAAGCGAGGAAGGAGGTGTGCGCGGCGGCGGTCGAATTGGAGAATGACGGTGTTTCCCCCGCTTTCGCTTTTCTCTCTCTCTTCAACTTGCAGGACCATCACTCTGATCTGGTGGTCCGTGTTGGGGATTCCCAACAACGCAAGTTTTGTTGGTTGTTTGCAGTTCCCAACGACCCGCAAAAACCAACAAAACAAGGTCGATGAGGAACCGACAGCAAGATGGCCAACGAACTGGCATTCGCCACGCAACAAGAAGAAACAAGAAGAAGAATCCGCGGAACATGGCGACGTCGTTGTGGGAACTGCGCAAGCGGCCGCCGCCGGACGCGGCCTTGGCGCCCGCCACGCCAGCGCCCAAGCCCAAGCGTCCTCGATCGCACAAGCCGAAGACGTCCGTTGCAGCGCCGACTGCGGCGCCGCCAGCGCCGATGCCAATGTTGCCGTGCCGGTACGTGCGCGGCACGTGCTCGCGGCCGCGCGCGCTCAAGGCCAACGGCAAGCTCCACACGCTCTGCGAGCTGCACCGCGACCGATCGCGCGCGAACCAGCGGCGCTTTGATAGCAAGAAGCGGCAGGAAAGGCGCGAATTGAGAGACGCGCAGCGCCGCGACGAGATGGAACAGCGCAAGCAGCGCCGCGAGAAGCGGCGGCGACAGGCAAGCAGCGCGCCGGCCGCGTCATCGTCGCCGGCACCGTCGCTGTCCACCCGCGCGGATCAAGCGCCGACCAGAGCGACTCCGATCTCCGACAGCCGCAGCCACGCGACGGCTACAGCGATAGAGCCGCCGGTGCCACGCCTGCACAGTGGCAATGTGAACGCGACCCGAGGGTGGTTTCTGCTGTACGACGAAGGCGTCGGCGAGGAAGGCGCCGGTGACGCTCGCTCATCCCCCCCGGCGAGGCTCCGCGCCGCTGTCGCTCAGTTCCCCCAAGGCGCGAAGTGACCAGCGCTCAGCGGACGCCACGCTCGCCCCCACTCGCGCGTCCGTCGCGACCGCATCGACCGCCATCTTCCCGCTTTCCCTTTCCGCTCTCGACTCGGCGCATCCTTCCCGTTCCTCTTCAACCTCGTTTTAGTGACTATGGAGCACTCCTAATAATTGGCGCACCACTTCGTCTCGTTACCTCTTGTTACTGACATGGCACTCATCTGTCCCTACGCCGCCCTCATTTTCCCAACAACAACAACCGCCGCCTCGCGTCCAATATGATGGCCCACAGCGTGGTGAACGCGCTGTTCGGGTCGTACGACCTGCGCTCGTCCAAGCAGTGGCGCGACGAGGACATGGCGCACCGCGAGCAGGAGGTCCAGTGGCTCAACGACGAGATCGTGCGCGCGCACGAGTGGCGCGTGGCCGACATCGAGCGCTCGCTGCGCACCGAGAAGATGCAGCACGAGCACTTGCTGTGCGAGGCGCGCGCCGAGCAGCTCCACACGGTCTCGGAGCAGTGCGCGCTGCTGGGCGGCTTCACGGTCATCGCCATGTCCAATCTCGACATCCCCGAGGACACGCACCTGGCGATCGTGTTCCTCTACGGCTTCTCGGCCACGCTCGTGTGCGTGCTGCTCGTGCTCGCGACCGTCATGTGCACCATGCTGCTCGTGGCCGTGACGCGCTACGCCGCGCACTCGCTCGAGACGAGCGTCAAGCACATGGACATCGCGCAGCTCGAGGCCAGCTCGCCGTTCGGCACGTGGTGGCTCAAGAAGTGCGAGCGCGAGCAGATGCGCGCGTACAAGTGCATGGGCGTGGGCGTCGTGCTCTTCTTCTTCTACCTCTCGGTGCTCTCGTGGATCCAGTTCCACAAGACGCCCTACGCGCCCGCCACGATCAACGTACTGTGCGTCGTGGCCGTGCTCACGTGGCAGCTGCGCATCGCGAGCCGCTGGCGATACTTGCTGCTGCCGCCCAGCGACGCGCCGTTCGCGCCGTCGCGCTCGCTCACGAGCGCCATGGGCCACGCCGCCGCCGCGACGCCGCTGCCGCTTCGCCGGTCGTTCATGATGGCTGACCAGAAGATGGCGGGGGTGACGGGCGGGCCCCCGAGTCCGGCGTTTGCGCCCAGCCCCGCGAACCGCCTCGCGTCGCCGTCCTACGTCACCATGAACTAGTAAACGTCTCCAATGTAAATCAAAATTTGTATCAAAAAGCGTCCCCGTTATCCACCATCGCACAGCACGAGCGTGTGCGACGCCCCTGCGCGGACGCGCACGGCGCGCTGGATGCCGCTGACTCGCTCGAGGCGTCGCGAACCCTTTCCAGTCGGCGTTGATTCGGGCGCGTCGTTGGTATCGTGGCGCTCGTCGGCATGTCGTGACTGGATCACGTCGCCGTGATCGCTCACAAGCGCAAAGTGCGTTTCTCCGGCCGCGACCGCGACGAACGACACGCGCTGCTCGCCCGTCGCCTCGTACGTGATGAGCTCGGGCGTGAGCAAGTCCGCTGCCGTGGTATTGGCGGTGTCGGTAACGGAGGCGTCTTGCTCCGGGCGCCACGAGGGATCGTGTCCCGTGATAAACACCGAGCCGTCGCGCAGCAGCAGCAGCGTGAAGTTGCCGCCGGCACTGACGTCCAGAACGCGCATCGCGCCGGCATCGTCGGCCAGCGCGAGTACCTGCTTGGGTTCGGGCACATCCATGCATGCGCCGTGGCCCAGCTGGCCTTGGTCGCCTCGGCCCCACGTGAACACGGCGCCGTCGAACGTGACCGCGGCTGAGTGATCGCGGCCGGCAGCGATGCGGCGCACGGCACCGACGGGGAGACCGGTGTTGTCGTCATCTTCGCGACGCCGCACGCGCCCGATGGATTGCACCGCCCAGCGCGACTGAACGGGCTTGGGTTGCTGTGAGGACACGAGGAAAGGTCGTTAGTGGCAACATCCGACTTCGGTTCGCTTCGACCGATGAATCGACTGCTATGCTACGTACCACGGCGTCGAGAAGCCCCTCGGTGGGTCGGCCAAGCTTGGAGAACTTGTTGCAGCCCCAAGAGAAGACGCGTCCATCAGAAGACAAGCCGAGCGAGTGGTACTCGCCGCACGCGACCGAGCTCACGTACACGCCCTTGAGATCGTTCACGAGCGTCGGGGTCTCCACCGTTGTAGTGTTCAGCGCGTGCGTCAAGAACCCCAACTGGCCACGGGCGTTCTGCCCCCACGCAAAGACGTGGCCATTGATGTCCGTGACCAGCGTGTGGAACGCGCCGCACGCGACTTGAAGCACATGGAGTCCTTGCAGCGCCGGCACGACACGAGGCGCCATCACGCGCCGTGGATCACCTTGGACGGCCGGATAGCCGAGGCGACTGCCGCTCTGGTCGCCCCACGTCAGCAATTCGCCTTGGTCGTTTGCGATTGCGAAGAAGCGATGCCCACAGCTGATCTGCGTCACTGTTGCGGTGGTGGTGGTCGTGTTCGCGGGTATGGCAACGTCATGGACTGAGGATGCCGGACTGTCGCCCACGCTATCATCATCCGGCGACCAGTCGCCGAGTATCACGAGTCTCTGTGGGGTGTCTTCGATAGACCCATTGTGGCCACTCGTGTCGTCACGCGGCTGCGTGTTTCTCAGCTGCTTGAGCGCCAGCCACGCCGTGTAGTTCCGAGTGAAAGCTGCTCGAACTGTCGATGGCACGATCGCCTGCGGGCACTGCTCTTCGACGGCGTCGTCCCACGAGTTCCACGCCGCGCGGCGGCGCGAGCCAATGTTGTAGCACACGCGGCAGCTCTGTGCGTGGGTCGCCTTGAGCAGAAAGTATTCGACCGCGACCTGGAAGTTAGCGATCGTGTACCCAAGCATCGAAGTGTTCGAGTTGATAAAGTGGTAGTCCGAGACGTACTTGAGTACCGAGACCATGGGGAAGTGCGGCTGCTCGCGCTCGTCCTGCGCGGCGGCCTCCGCAGCCGCGAAGTTGTACACTTGCAGCAGCACGTACAGCAGCTCGTCGAGGATATCGTCCGTGGTGAGCTGGAAGCCGTCGAGGCTGTGGTGGTGCCGCCGGAGGTTCCGCGTGACGCTGTCATTTATGTGGTCGATGCAGGTCTTGAACGCGAGCAGCATCTCCAGCGGCGTCTTCTTGCGCTCCACTTTGACGATCGCGTCCCGCGCCGCTAATAAATAACACTAAAAGAGGTCCTTGTCGTTAGCATCAGTGTCATCCCACCAGTTAATAGGTCAACGAGCCATCGCACCTGAAACTCCTTCCGGAGACCAAAGTCGGCCGGTCCGTAGTGGCGCATCTGCCACAGCACACCAGCGAGCTTCTCGTCCTCGTCCCGACAGCTCACCATGACCCGCGGGAAGATGACTTTGTGGAGCTGCTCCATCACGTAGCACTCGACGACCTGCTGGATCTGCAGGTAGTGGCTCGCGGCCGTGGACGCAAACGGACGCCGCGACAACTGACTTTGTGCGCCGTCTCCCTCGTCCTCGCTCTCGGCGAGACTGCCGCCGCGCGCGATCTCGTCGACCGCGAACTCCCACTCCTCACGCAAAATCTGCGGCAGCGTGGCCTCGTACCGGTTCGCAAACTGGTTCTGGCGGCAGATCTTGCGCGCCTGCGCGATGGTCTCATCCAGGTGGAGGAACACGAGCTCGTTCTCCGGGAACGCGCGCAGCATGGCTGTGTACCGGCGGAACGTCGCCACGTCGATCTCGTTCGGATCCTCAGGCACCGCGATGCCGCCGACGAGCGGGCGGCTCACGTGGAGCACGAGCACCTGCTGGCTCTGGACCTCGCGGTGCTCCGAGAGCAGCACGCGCACCTTGCGTTTCTCGTCAAAGCCCTTGCCCGTGAACACGTGCGAGCCCACGACCGCGACCGACTTGCCGTTGAGCGTCTCGTACGCGCCCGGGCGGTGGACGATGGAGGAGGAGGAAGAGGAAGAAGCGGAGGCGGGGTCTGCCGGCGTGAGCACGTGCGCGAAGAGCATTTCCTGCGACACGCGCGCGTCCGCCACCAGCGAGCGCGCCTGCGGCACGCAGAAGAGGCAGCTCGAGGGCAGCGCGCGCTGCGTGGCCTCGAGCTCCGCCGCGAGCGCCCCGAGGAACAGGTCGTCGTCGCCCATGAGGTGAGCTCTTCGGTTCGGTATCTTCAAGTGGGGAGCACAGAACGATCCTGCGAAAACCGATGTATCAACCGCGAAATCGATTTGGAGAGGGAGCTCAACAGGTCAAAAACCACTCGTCGAGTAGTGGTGTATGACAGGCGGGGGAGGGGATGGCTACACTTGCACGAGGTCGCCGATCGATCGATCATGTGTGTGCGTCGGCGGAGCGAAGCCACGCGAACTGGAACGAGTAGTCGATCCCTGTGCGAGAGCAGGTAGGTGCATGGGTATATGAGAACCGTGATCCGCGGCGGGTCAGCAACGGCCCCGAGCGACGTACCGAGCTGCACGATCGAGGTTTGCATGGTGTAGAGCACCCAGAGCAGCAGCTTGGCCTGGATGTTGGCCACGCGCTTCTCGAGCACGAACGCCAGCTGGTGCAGCAGCGAGATGCGGAGCTTCCACCACACGATCAGCGCCATGGAGACTAGCGAGACAAACTCGAGCGCCGCGTAGAGCTGCACGTTGGAGATCATGGGTATCAGGTCTTCCTCGGTGTCGATGCCGTCCAACACTGTGTAGTAGGCTCGGTTCGGGAGAAACCAGGTCGCCACGACGTACATACCTACAGATTATCAGACCCACAGTGTGTTAGCACACGTGACATGAGCGTGAGAGAGTGGCTGTGGCGACACGCACTGTAGATCCACGGCATGATGACCTCGGTGTACTCGATGAGCACGATGAACTCGGTCACAAAGAGCACTTTCTGCGTCTGCCTCACAAGCACACCCCGCTCGACGACATTCAGTGATGCAAGATCACACGGGAGGCTCACGCTGTCGGCGTTCGGCCCGATGCTCGGCACGATAGCGTTTGTCTTGAGTCGACCACCAAGGCCAAAGTTCAGTGTCCCCTTGGAGATTGTTGCAGTCTTCGACAATGGCTGGTTCGGCGTTGGCACAGCCATCGTTGCAGCGACCTGCGAGCCACGACTGAGACGATCGTGGACGCGTTGGATCGCGTGACGCGCAATCCCTCGAACCGACGACAGCGCCGAGCTGAAGCGCCTCGAGATCGGCACGTGGCTTCGCGATCGCGTGCCTGGTCGCGCCTGGAACGGCTCGATTTGAATCACGCGGATCGTGAGCGTGAGAAGACCTTCAAGACCACGCGTTGACACCGCCGCCAAGTCGCTCGTACGCTCCCGCGCGCGCGCGAGCTTGGCCGCGATCGGTTCAAGATCCACGAGCAGGGACCGAATATCTGCGAAGGACAGCCACGCCTGCATAAAATCGATCAGCATCAGCGCGATCACCGTCCGTGGTGACGTCGTGCTGCCCATACAGAGCGAGACGAAGAGCGCGTGGAAGATCTCGACGTTGAAAACGATGGCCTCTGGTTTGGCGTCGTCCGAGTCGGGCAGCGTGCGGCCGATCCAGTTCTTGGCCAGGATCTTGATGATCGGTAGCAGCAGGATAAACCCGGTCTGCCGCGTCGAGGAGAGCTTCGAGTAGATAAAGTTGAAGACCGGGTACACCACGGTCATGGCGATCTGGCAGATGAACACGAGCAAGTACTTGCAGACGCCCCTCGCGAGCTCGCGGTTGTTTGCGAGCGTGCGCCCGCGGAACACGAGCAGCGCAGCGACGGTCGCGATGCCCCAGGGCACCGTGCCAAGCACCATGTGGAACGGCACGGGGTAGCCGATGGCGAACGCCATTCCGTAGCAGAACGCAACTGAGCTCACGGCCGAGGACAAGCTGATCAGCGCCATGATCCAGTACCACAGCGTGAGCTCTGGGAGGTGCTGGCGGAACTGCTGGAGGATGCAGAACGTGATCTGCGTGACCGTGAGCATTGTGCGCAACCACACGTGCGGGCTCTTGGTGGGTCCGAGCGCCGGCGCTTCAAGGGGCAGGAGGTCCATGAGCACCAGCACGACCAAGCACGGCAGCGGTGTGAGCCCGCACACGAGCACAGCGCGCAGCCAGCTTGTGCGCGCGTGGTACTGCTCGAACTCTTGTAGGTTCTCAATCGTGTAGTGGCCCTGAAGCTCTACCTGCGTGGCTTCCCACAGCGCACCCCACCACTCGCGCACTCCATCGAAGCGGTGCCACATTGGGCAGGCGCTGTTTCGATACGTACACCGTTCGCCGCGCTTGCGCCTCTTTGTCTGTGCGCGCCGAACGATGGCCCACGGCACCAAGAACAGTGATCGTATTTTTGGGTCAAAGTGGCCACCTGCCACCTCGGCTCCAAAGCGCTCATCTCGGCTGACTCAACAGCTTTAGACGAGCAAAGTGAGTAGCCAACGGAGCGCTGCTTCCGCCCAGACAACTTCATCGGCGACCCACGACGACGGATGGGCTGACACCGAACGCGTGTGCCTCGGAGTGTCGAAACGTGTGGCCAGACCAATATCTATCGTTCCTGATGAGCCACGGGGAGCGTGACTGGGTGCGCAAGTCTCCCAGATGCCTCCGACGATCGCCATCCTTGGATCGAACTCACTAGTTCGCCGGCTTCCCTGTAGCTTGCCTCTCTTGAAGTTCAGGCTCACACAATGGGCACACAAAGACCTCCCTCTACTAATAGTAGCGTCACTCAAACGTTCCCCTCTGGTCGGCCCCAACTTGGACAACACCGCGCATGGACGAGTCGGACCGCCCTACTCAGACACCGTGCGCTATTCATGGCACGCACGATCCAGTCGCGTGTCTGTGGGTAGTCTCTCGTGGCTATGGCCACGCTCACTTCATCTCCACTTACGGTCGTGCGACTGGACGGAGGCTCGGTAGGCCATGACCCGCGCGTGCTGGCCGTCTGCTCCCGCTGCCGCCTACTCGCTCTGGGTGCGGCTCCAGGTCGAACTCCAGGGCAAATACTCGCTCGAGCGCCTGCGTCGCGTCGAGCTCTTCACTGCGCGCGTCTCGCGTAGCCGCATTGCGTGGCTCGCTCTCGTAACACCCGTGCCGTGCGTGTTCGTCACGCTGCTATTAGATCGTGTCCGCGTCGAGCCTGTGCGCAACGGGGCGGCCCACAGCCCGTGCCTTTGGCTGCGCTGCGCGGCGTCGCTCTGGCTCTTCACGGCCTTACTACTCCAGCAGCAGCGCGCTCTCATAGCGCGTGCTGTGCTCCCCGTGCGACTCGTGGTTGCCGTCTCAACAGTCGCGGCCACCGCGACCGTCGCGACGCTCTTCGCGCTTGCGGTGGCCATCGGGTTCCCGCTGCCGTTCATGGGGGTTGGCGGGCTCCTCGTGTGGCTGGTCGTCACGCTCTCGTGTCTGTACCTCGGCTCGCATCTACTCGCGGTGCTCTCCCGAACGTCGCGGTCCTACCTGCCCATGAGCAGCGAGGAGCTCCACCGGTGCGCCGTGCTACTCGTGTGCCAACTCGTGCCCACGGTCGTGTACACGCTCTTCAACGCCGCGTACATCGCCTCAACGCCGCGCCTCCAGCCAGTGTTCATCGCTGCGCTGCCGCTGCTCAAGCTCGCGATCAAGAACGCCATCAGCCGCTCGCTGCGGGACCTCGATGACCTCAAGCCGGAGGCCGTGATCTTCAACATCGACATCTTCCACGCGCTCTTCGTCGCGTGCGCGATGCAGATGCCGTCATCCAACTCGCCCGCCAACATCGTCTCGCTCATCAGCATCGACGTCGCGCAGTCGCTGGTCACGCTCTACGACCTCCACGCGCTCGCGCGCGAGCTCGCGCCCGTGCAGGCCAAGCTCGCCCTAGGCAGTTCTGGTGCCGCCGAGGTATCCGTCGCGAGCTTGCTGCGCGTCGCGCGGTTCGTCGCCGAGACCGACCAGAGCGTCAAGAGCAGCCGTAGCATCCGCGCGTCGCTGTGGCAAGCATCCGCCGCGTCAATCGTTCCGACGGGCGACAGGCGATCGGCGAGCCGGCGAGAACGCGACGGCAGCACCTCCCGGCGCAGCGAGACCAGACCCCAGACGCCCCGACGGGAGCTTGTGACACCACCACCCGCCGCTGTAACGCCCTTGGGCCCAACTGTGGAGCAGACCCGATTGCAGAGGTCCAAGACAGAGGGCCCTTCGCTGCCCGCTACCCTCAGTGGCTCGGGTGGGCCGAGATCGCTACGCCAGATCTCCGTGCGACGCAGCTCGCTCGCTCGCGTGTCCACTGGGCTGCCTCTCCAAGAGCCCACGTCGCAGGCGCAGCACCTGCTGGCCGCATACCACGCGCTCGATGCCTCCGACCGGCTGCTGCTCGTTCACAAGACGCTCCAGATCATGTACGTGACCGAGTTCGCCGCGCTCGTCGAGTACACGGAGGTGATCATGCCGCTCATCTACGGTATGCCATTTATCTTGATTTGTGAATGCCTCCACCGTAGCTGACACTGATCGCTCTTTCACTCGGCAGTGGCCTGCGTCGTGGTGTCGTTCCACTCGCCGAACCGCGACTTCTTCGTGTTCCTCGACGGCGTGGACGCTGCGGCGCTGCCGGCGATGGTGCGCAACGTGTTGCTCTACGCAGTGCTCGAGCTCGCGTCGTTGGCAGCCCTGAGCGCGTTCGTGTGGCGCCGGCTCGGCGTCTCGCTCGCGCACCAGCTCGCGTTCGTGCTGGACCGGCAGAGTGTCAACGTGCAGTGCAAGCTCGTCTCGTGGGTCATCTTCGTTATCCAGACCTCGCTCGTGCAGCTCGGTACGAATAATACGACCCAAATGGCTGAGGCGGAACGTCTTCCCGCTGACATCTGATTGGTGCTCTAGGATCCGACTACTCCTTCGCGTTCGAATGGCTGCGTGAACGTGCCACCACTACCCACCTAGAAGTCACATCGTAAGGTATCAAGACACCTACCATCGTGAGAGCTTATGACTCGATCTTGATTAGGGGGCTTATTCGAAAACGCTACGCTGCACGGGAAAGATCCTGTGCTTCGGCGATATCAGGTGCTGCACTGGGCAGTTTACTCGACAAGCACCGACCACGGGTGCTCAACGCGGCCGTACTGGATGTCGTTGAGCGTCTTCCACACGCGCTCGGCGACCTTGCCGGTCTTGCCGTCCGTGCCCTCGAGCGGGATCTTGAGGTCCTCGTCAAAGTAGCTGATGGTCGAGACGGGCGAGACAATCGCGGCCGTGCCCGAACCAAAGACCTCGCGCACGCGGCCCTCGTGGACGGCCTTCTGGACCTGCTTCATGTTAATGTTGCGCTCCGAGACCTTGAACTCGTTCCACTCGCGCGCGAGCGTCAGGATCGAATCGCGCGTGATGCCAGGCAGGATGTCGCCACGCGAGAGCGGCGGCGTCACGAGCTCCTCCTCGCCGTCCTCGTTGATCCAGTGGATGAAGAGGTTCATCGTGCCGACCTCGGTGACTTCGTGGTCCGGGCCGAAGATCCAGAGGTTCTGCGAGTAACCCTTCTGGCCGGCCGCGGCCTGCGGCATGATGCCCGGCGCATAGTTTGCACCGAGCTTGAAGCCGCCGGTTCCGCCGGGCCACGCGCGGATGTACGTGTCGTTGGCGTACAACTTGACCGGGTTGAAGCCCTCCGGGTAGTACGGGCCCACGGGCGAGCAGATGATGAAAATCTTGGCCTTGAGCGACGCGCCGACGCCGATGTAGGGCTGCGAATTGTGCACACACGCCACGCCTAGGTTAGTCACCTTCGTGGGTCATGCCACGCTTCATCCAGATAAACGTACGTGCGTGCTGATGCCCGTGGGGCGGATGTACAGCGAGTAGCCGTCGCCCTCCGGGATCCACTCGTGGTCGAGGCGCAGCAGCTCCCTACAGAGAAAGCACAGAACCAGTCAGCCGTCCACTCTGTCCCCGCGGGTCGGTCAACCGCGAACGCAGCGCGTGAGCACGTACTTAAGGCACTCGGTGAGCTCGTCCTCGTCGAATTGCTATCAGGATTCACAAAAAGCGCACAAATGAGCCCACATGCTTCGGTCTCCACTACCACACACGCAGCGGAACGCACCGGCAGCAGCAGGCGCTTCATGGACGAGTTGAGGCGCTTCATGTTCATGTCGGGGCGGAAGAGCCGCACGCGGCCCTGCGCGTCCTTGTACGCCTTCATGCCCTCGAAGCACTCGAGCGCGTAGTGGAGGCACGCGCTCGCGGGGTCCATCGCGATCGGGCCGTACGGGCGGATCTGCGGCGCGCCCCAGCCCATGCCCTTCTCCCAGTCCACCTCCAGCATGTGGTCCGAGAACGTCGTGCCGAACGTGAGCGTCTCCTTGGGCGCCTTGGCGCGCGGCTGCGTGGTCTTGTGGATCTCGAGCTTGGCCGCCTCCATGTGGCGGCCCACGTCCACGGTGATGGCGCGACGGCCGAGCGCCTTGTGCGCCGGCGCCGCGCGGGACAGCACGCGCGAGAGCATGGTTACAGTACGGAGAGCGGAGAACGGAGGGGTACGGAGGCTCCTCTTCGCGGGCACGCGGCGAGTCGGAGAGTGAGCGCTTGCCCTTCGTCTACCGGAGACCTTCGGTTGCGGATTCCACTCTTACGTCATGCCGCCTGGATGTGGTGTGTGGTGGTTCAAGTGTAACCCTCGCGTGGAGGGTACGCGACCGGTCCTTGTTCAACATGCTTCTGATTGGTGGAAAAGTGGTTTAACGCGCTCGGATTGGTGGATATTGGTGTTGAGGGGGTGCCGTCGAATCACGTGTTTGGACACATCATCGCTGCTGGGGATGGAAGGGAGTTGGGATGGCCGAGAGGGTACAGTGTAACCTCGGCTGGGGGGAAATATCCCTTGGATGGTGTTGGCCACACAATCGCGCAAACACAAGGGTACTGTTTGAGCAACGTAACCATGTTCGATCGTAACCGCGATGGATCTCTTCGTGGGATTGCGCATTGCCTGACACGCCCAATGCGTCCTTTGACCACCAAGGCCACAAGAACTCCCAAGGACAGTGGCGCTACGCGATTACCATCCACACGGAAAGACGCGCATTCCTCTCACGGTGAGTGCCATTGAGATCTAGAGTCGCCCAGTGAGACCGTCGGATGGTCTGGGGCTGACACTCACAGCGTCACTTTCGAGGACTGCACCTAGGACGCCGCCTCGCATGCTGTTTCGGGCTCTGCAGCTGTGGCGCGGAGGTCGCTGTCTAATGCTGATCCAGGTGCGCCGCCAATCAGCTCCCGTGTGGCCGAGCTGTCACGGCGAAGACGAGTGTGCGTCGTCGCCAAGGTGCGTGTGGGGGGATCCTTCGCCAGCATCTGATCATCTTTGGAGACGTTTGATTGGTGTATAAACTATTATCTCATGCTTGATTGGTTATAATTGGATCTTGTTGAAGCGGTAAAAATGGCTACACTTGCCTCAATCTTATCCATGAGTTGCCCCGCAGCCACGCGAATCAAACAGCGATGGCTTCATATGAAGGCGCTCCAACGGAGCGTTTCCCCTTGTGGCGTCCCGACATCTATAGGTAGCCTATCTATTCTCTGAGCGCTCGGGCCAGTCGTTGCCGAGCTGCGGGCCGATCTGACTTCTCCCATTCAACGTTTTACGAAGAACTAACCAAGCCACTCCAGCCAGCGCCAAGCCAGCCAGCCACCATGGGATCCGCCTGCTCGATCGAGAACGCGCAGTACGACGCGGACAAGTTCAAGAAGTCCAAGGCGATCATGGAGTCGGGCATGGACGACGCCGAGAAGTTCGCCAAGCTCAAGGAAATCTGGGGCTCGCACGAGGCGGCTGTGGCCGTGCACCAGGCCGGCGGCGAGGCCACGGGCGGCGACACCCACAAGAAGAGCACCAAGGACCTCCACGCGCACACGGACGCCAAGCCCGAGGCGGCCCACGGCGACCATGCGCATGAGGCCAAGAAGGACGACCATGCCCACGCTGACCATGCGCACGGCGATGGTGGCCATGCCCACGGCGACCACGCTCACAGCGACCACGCCCATGGCGACAAGAAGGATGACCACCACGCGCACACCGACCACACGCACGACGCCAAGAAGGACGCGCACCACGACAAACCCGAGGACGCGGCGGTGCATAATGCCGAGGAGCCCAAGAAGCACGAGGAGCCCAAGACGGCCGAGGTGTCCAAGAAGGCTGAGGAGCCCAAGAAAACCGAGGAGCCGGCCGCGCACGACGCCAAGTCCAACGACGGCGCGCGCACCGAGATCTCGGACCACCATGCCGACAAGCCCGCGCACTAAATGCGCCGTCGTGGCGGTGGAGTTCTGTACCCTATTCTGTCGATAATATGACACCCTCCACCCTGTTTTAAACCGGATCCACCTCCCAACGTTGGCCAAACAGTTTCTATCGCATCTACCGTATCTGTTGGCCAGCCAACGTTCCGCCAACAACCCGCACCATCCCGCATCCCCCGACGACGACCATTCTCCGCCGCCGTCCGCTCCGCCTCCGCCAGCTCCTCCCCCATCGCCCGTCGAGCTCCATGGCGTCCGCTCCTCCTCCGTCCGCCGAGGCGCGCCGCCGCCGCGTCGTGCTCCACTTCGGCCTCAACCGCACGGTGCTCATGTCGGTCGCGGGCGGCGGCCGCTCCATCGAGAACACGGTCCACT
>JAMFLL010000014.1:0-125322 GCA_027475725.1 Pythium rhizo-oryzae
GGTGGTGGTAGTACTGGCCGTAGGCCTCGCGCATCTCGCGGTCGCGGTCGCTGGCGCGCGCGGCGGCCACCGCCGGCCCCCAGTGCGGCGGCGCGTGGCTGCCTCGACCCGAGACGAGCGGCGACTGGGTCGGCGACGCGTTGGACGACCAGCTCACGTTGCGCTCGAGGCGGGGCATGCGCGCCTGCGGCGGCGAGCCAGACGAGTGCAGGAGCGACGAGAGGCCCGGGAGCGAGGAGGACGAGGAGGAGGACGCCGAGGGCGCGTGGCGCTGCCCGCGGGGGGCGTCATAGCCGTCGAGGGCGCGCATGGGCGCGCGGTAGAGCTCGCGCGGGTCGTGGGTCTTCATCGCCGGAAAAGATCCAGCGTACTGGGCGGCTCTGGATGGCATGGCGCTGGACTGGTATGCGCGCAGCGGGGTCTGGAGGGGTCGGGTGGCGCCCTCTGGAACGGTACCAACACGACGGCGCTTTGGGAACGGTTCCGAGGAAAACTGTTCTGCGCGATGAGCCTCACGCGGCGGGTACAGATCCGAACGCGAACGGTTCGGAGCTGCGGAGTACATACTCGCGGACGGGATTGAGCCGCCGCGGAACATCGGCATCGGGGAGACGTGGAGCGCACACATCGATGTGAAAGCTAGGAACGACAGTTCGAGGGACGAGCAGACCAGAGAACAAGAGGTCGCGTGTGGAGATGTCGGTTCCTTGACGTCGAACGAAGAATGACGAGTTGGGAGGCTCTCCGCACTTGCGGAGCTGCAGACTCCAACTGTGGCAATCAGTCTACGGTCAGACGAGACCAAGCTTGAAAAACCTCAAAGCAGACGGGCGAACTGCGACCCCTCCAAATGCTATATCCCGCAGGTCTTGTACGTTCTTCTATATTCGTCACATCACGATTCCTCACATACACAAGTTGTGCGCTCGTGCCCAGAACTGTCAAAAGGCATGCTCAGAAGCGACATGTCAGATTATTTGAGCGGTAATAGTATTTCAGTGTTCATGGATTAGGTGAACGGTCGACGGTTGGGATGGAGTGGCTTCTTCTCCAGCTCTTCGATCGCTGGGTATATTTTCACACTCCACAGGAAGCAAGAGCGACCCAACCTCGTTTGGATTCGTGCGGTTTCGCAACTTCCAACACTCACTTTCATATAGCTCGCGTCCCTAAATCGATCCGCGCACACAGTAGCCGTAAGTTTCGACCTGGGGCGCATATAATCGTCACTATCGCGATCGCCTCTGCGAAATCCAACTGAACAACCGCCCGGTCGCGGTCAAAATTGAGAGTGTTTTCCGATACTTTTACATGGATCTGGGACGTGAAGTTCCGTGACTTGAGAAACGGAGGTGATCCCTTCCGTGGGATTAACTGGACACTGGCGGGGTTGGTTCCTCCATTCTTCCCTTGATTTTCCGGCAAGGCGAGAAAGGACCGTCGGTATCGTCAGTTCCATCGCGGACCTTTCGGTTGTGGCTTTGTGGGAGCCAGGAGTTGGGATAAAATGCGAAGAAGAACATTCTGCTGATGTCCTTTCCCAAGGAATCCAAACGCAGCGGGCGATATCGTGTCAAGATGCTGATTTTGGAGACCAGATTCTTAACCCTGACCCTGTTCTTGCTGTTGACGGAACGAGAATCCATACAAACTTTAGCACCAACCGCACTTCCACCGATTCTCAACTGGCCAGAATGATTGATGGAAAAAGTGAAAACAACATCCAGAGTCGTTGTGTTGAGAGGCACCTGATTGGTGGGAAAGATCGAAGAGGGGTGGATGGTGTAAGCAAAACGGCTGTGAGCTTTTATGGAGTGGGATCTGCGTGTCTGTTGATCGTCAAAGTCGGCCAGGGGGGATGCGAGTGTGGGACTATAAGGAATCAACCAATCAGGTTTGCTCTTTCGAGGAATATACGCTCAGTCGCCCACCAGTCAACAAGGATCGAAAAAGAGCGGGCTGCGGAGTGTCGCAAAAGTGGGAAGAGGCGTCCAACTGCCCTTTCCCCACTTCATCCAGTCCTGTGCGGTCAACGAGGGATTGCTGTGCACGCGACAGGTCACTCAGTACCGTACACTACGGCTTCTGGGAATCTAAACTGAAACCATGGGCTAACTCTCGCAGGCGCAGTCCAGTGAACACACAGGCACGGCAGGTCGTCCGCAGGTGGTGTGGTCGGGCAGCTGCCCCGGCTCGTTTAGTCCGGTGCCTTTGGCGCTGCCATGCTGTGCCAGTGTCACTGGCAAGCGGGATGGATCCGATGGCGCGTATGGTAAGGCAGTGGATCCTCCGCGCAGTTGATACATACCACGAGAGCCCCGCAGGCGAGTGGGGCGCCGTGTGCTGACCACTGAACCCTTGCTCTTCCCTACTGTACTGTTCTGTGTTGTGTGCGACGACGGGGGGGCTGCCGCATGGGGCTCTCATCATCCCTGGGGGATTTCCCCCGGCGAGCCCAGTGGCAGTGAGTTCTGTCGCGTCCATCGCGCCGCACGCGATCAACGCGATTAGAACCAGTCTGTCTGCCAGCGGACTCTCCCGGCACTCCCACCATTTGCCACTTTGGGCATCAACTCTTGACAGGCCTGCGTTTCTCCATCTGGTGATCTCTCAACTCGCCGTGGCGGTCCCTTCGGATCATCAATGGTGCTGTGAGCTGGATCTGCCAGGGTCACGCTTCGCGCGAAGTCCAACGCAGCACCGCGCAGGATGCGAGAGGCAACCAAACTCTGGACCAAAGGGTCCGCATTGCGACGCTTTTGATGATCTACCACTGTACGCCATTGGCGGTGGGAGGCAAAAGGTGAACCTTGGTGCGAAGGAAAAAAATCGTGGGTGAACAAGGTCTCATCACGAGCATTCGGTACATACCTATGGTTGGTCCCTCTGGAGCCTACTGTATGTATTCCAGACCTCTTCGTGGGTGGCGGGTCGCCGAATCCTGTCACGGAGCTCCCGTCAAGTTGTTCCAACCAGAGCTACGTCTTCACCACGTGACACGCAGCGCCAGCAGCATTGTGTGAGCTGCATGAGCACCAGGAGTCCTCTAATCTAAACGCTGGCAGCGGGCAATGCGTAGTGGTCTCGTCAATAAGCATCCCATGGCCAAAGAGCAGCATCGACAAGACCATCCACGAAGGATTGGGTGTTTTCTAGAGGTAAAGCGCTCACTTGATTGGCACGTGGTTCTCATGGAGCGTCTCTCCATCCTTCTCGAGGGAGCCAAGGCTTTTATGGAAGAAAACGCGGTCTCCGCAATGCGCTTATTGGTGCCAACTCCTTTTCGGATTGTTCGACCAACATTGCCGATGTATCAAGGAAGAGCGCCGTATGCGTTTACAAAGGTATATGATTGAATTCTGTACAGATAACCGAGAATTCGAATCAATGAGATTTACAGAGGTATCAGAAAACGCGTCGCGTCTTGCTTGTTGCGTGTCTCAACATGCATTCCTTCAACCTGCCGTGGGATCGGATCCTCGCTGCCTTGTGATTTGACATCCGCGGCGAATAAAACCTCGACCACCCTCCACGCCATCGTTGATGACCGGCAGCGCACAGTTCCACGCGCTCGCGGTAGGGGAAACTCCGGCTTCGTTTCTCGTAAGTGAATCGCCCTTCGCCCCCCCAAGGAATCGAGGAGCGATGGCGTTACGCACGCCAGCGCCCCCAGCCTGGAAGCGTGGCGAAGAGCCTCTTCTCCAACACTTCAAGCCAACGGCGCCACGCTATGGTACAGTACAGTAATACGGCGTCGTAATACTCTGTGGTGCGGCCAGTGCGATCAGGTCACGCACGCGTGGTGGCGCTGGCGACCGCGGCGATGGGGAGAAAGAAACAGAGGAGACTTCACGGACCATGGCACCGCACAAAAGATTCCAAGGATCTGCAGCATGCACTCCGAGGCCGGCTCTCCTCCCTCGTGCTCCCTCGCCTCTTCGCATGAGAGTTCGTTACGCTTGCCCATGTCGGGAGGTGGCGCGCCAGTCCACTAGTCATACGTATCGTGCCGACCGCGCTGTGCAGTCTCCGTTTCCGACCGTGCATTGACTCCGTGGGATTGTGCGCACGGCCGCGCGGCAAGCAAACGCTGTGTGAAGTACAGTAGATGGAACTCTGCCGCCTCGCATGCCCACCGTTATCCACCGTCCTTATCCGCATCCGTATCCGAATCCAGGCACGCGAGCAGACTCACACACACTACGAAATGATCTCCGCCTCCATGACGAGCAATGCGATCTTGTACGTGTCGCACCGCTCAGGTCCCACCACGGGACCGCGCGCACTGCCCCACTCGCGGCGTCGGCAAAACCGATGTGACAGAAGCCCCATGTTCGCATGTAGAGAGACAATGGTCATTCATTTCAAGTTTGCAAATAGAACACCTACACGAGAGTATACTGCGTTTGGTACACTTGGTCAAAGCGTCCGAGCACCACGTCCACGCACGAGCGGCGGTTCTTCTGCGCTTCGAGGATGTTGGACTCGATCTGCGTCGTCACGACACGAACGTGCGGGTACGCTTGCTGCAGCATCTCGACAACATCGGCCGATATGAAGAGCGCCACAACGTAAATCATGACCTCGAGCGCGCCACGCTCCTTTGCGCACTCGATCATCGCGCGCATCGTGTCGGTCGACACCACGGCGATGTCGAACAAGAACACGTTGTGGTACTTAAGCGTTGGCGGCAAGTGCGCGTCAACAAGGGAGCACGCAAGGGTGGACTCGTCCAGCACACGGATCTGGCCGAACGGGCGCTCCGGCTCCAGCAGCTGGAAGACTTCGAGCATCGGACTGCTCCGCTGCTCCATTGAGATTGCGCACGGAGGATGCTCGGTCGTGACGCCCATGATCTTGGACTCGGCCGCGATCGTGACTTGTGTGAGCTTGATGGGCACGGCCGACAATGCCTCTTCAATCAGCAGCCAGAGTACGCGCTCGCTCGCGCGACGGAACTCGTCGGCGCTGGACCGGCGATCACTCATGATCGTCAACAACAGCAGCACTGAATCTGATTGGACCTGGTTCACGCTGGTGGGCACCGACGGGGGCGTCACCACTGCTCGGCTGTCACCGCTCTGAGCACTGGACGCTGTCGCCAGCCGCAGCGAGCGGGACCGCCGGCTCTTGAGGGTCTTCTTGTTCTTGCGCTTCTTCGGGTGCTTGGCGAACGGGTCCTCGTCTGTGCGCGCCATAACTTCGTGGCGGTGTTTGAAAAGATTGCAGATTGCGGCGCGGCTCACGTTGTACTCTTTAGCCAGCGTAGCTTGTTTCTCGCCGCGCGCCAGCCGTTCCAGGATGGCACGGCGGTCCATCTCACGAAGATACCGCGACGTTTTCCGGTCGCCTTTTGTCGACGGCGAGTTTGGCTTGGAGCCATCTGCCTCTTGCTGGTTATCTTCCATGGCGCTCATGGTGCTGAAGCTGCTCGGGCTGCTGCTGCCACTTGCAGCCCTCGGAGTCAACTCCATCGATTCATCGCCGATCTCAGATCGTGGCGTCCCGAGGTGCATCGGCGAATAGAGCGATGAAGAGCTGGCGTCGGCGTCTGCATCCCAGGACGGCGTGCTGGCACGGCTACGCATAGCCGTGGTGAAGTTTGGTGACGTGGAGACTGATAGGCTCGGCGCACGACGATGGGTGGGCGGGATCATGTGAGACGACATGGTCGGCGCGGAACCCGGAACATCGGTTCGTGGCGGCCACTGCGGCGACCACGAGTTGTGGAGCATCGTCGAGAGCGTCGGTAGCACGACACCGTCGCTCGACGGGGAGACTTTCCCGCTATCGTCCGCTTGATTGTGCGGGGAGTGGTGGCCCCGGAAGGCCGTGGGCGACAGCGACGGGTCATCTGAGAGCGACATCCTTCTCGCCGGCGCCGACGGCCACTCGCCCTCCATGGATCCGTACCGCGGCGCAGAGGACGCAAGCGGGTACCGCGCGGTCTCGGCTGCCGCCGGGCGCATGCGTCGGTGCATGTGCATCGCCATGGACGTGCGCGGGTCCGGATAGAGCGGTCGTTGGTCGTTTGAAAAATAGGACGCGCCGACGTCCGGCAGCTCGTCATCGTACAGCTGCGGCGCGGGCATGGCACTGGAAGCGGTAGCGTGGCGGGCAGGGAACGCGGTGAAGGCGGGGCGGCGGCGCGGCGGGCGGCAGGGAGATGGAGACGTTGACTCCATCAAGCGCGCTGGCCGGCGGATTGCGAACTGCGCGGTCCTGTTCGCGGCGTCGGTTGCTGTTTCACGAGGCGGCCTCGGGAGACACAGAGCGGCAGGCGCCTGTTTTGTTCGTTGTGCTTTTTTTTTTTCTTTGGGAGCGACCTGTACATGTAACTGTACTGGAGTGAGGGAGGGAGAGCTGGTGGTCACCACCACCAGCTGTCCGCTCGCTTCACCACCACGGTGGTGGTGAAGCGAGCGGACAGGTCTCCAATTGATGCCAGTTGAAGCAAAACTTGAGAAACAGAGGAAACACGGAAAACAGACCAAGCTGGAGACACCCGCTCTCGCGGCTATAAAATTCGACCAATCAAATAAACACACCGGAGAGGCGACACCTCTGGGCCGACATGAGGGAGGCATGTCGCCGCGTGTGCTGGACCAAACAACCGCAAAGTCAGCTGGAGAAGCCGGCCGACCTTCTCACCTCGGGGCATATCCGGATACTGGTCGTTCCCGCGTACAGTACGCAAAGCTATGCTACTGCTGACGGTGGCGACTTGGCGTTGGTCAGTGGCAGGGCAGGCAGGTGGGCGGAGGGATGACCTGGTTCCGCTCGCCTTTCTCGAATTTTGTCTCCAAAGTGAACTTGTGACGATTGATGGGATCCGTTTCTCGATTTTGCCCCAACCGTCGTTCACAACGCGAAGGCGCTGCCATGACTTCCCTAGCCCCGTGTGTGTCAAAGTGTAAAACACAGAGCGGCAGACTATTTCGATTTAATGTGTCGTGGATATGATACCCCGTCCAAACCCATTCATGATAGAAATACAAATGCTCCATCTCACATGTTACTTGATTTTGAAAACGAATATCTGTCTCCAGTATCGGCTGCTTATCACAGTGGCGAAACGGTTTCCGGCCGAGTAGATGGTTAGGGGTAGCACAAGGGTTTCAGGAAGCGTGTCACACTTCAAGCAATTCTTCACAAGTTCCATTTTATTTTGGCTTGCCTCCGGTGGGGTCTCGGGGCGCGCGGATGTCTCTTCAATCACAGGTGCCTCCCTTCTTCTCCCGGGGATTCCCGAAGCCGGAGGAGACCCCCCCGACCCACGAGAAGGCGCCGTGGGCCTCCCCCGGGCCCGGGGGGACTCCCGAGGCGCTTTCTCGTAAACGCGCTCTGTGTCGCGGACTCTTCTCAGACCACACGAATCAACGGCCTGCCTCGATGCTGAACACAATACAGCCTTCGTGTTTAGCGCGCATGACTGAACGATTCAAGGTCCTCATCACAGGCGAGGCGAAGGATGCGCTCCATCCCGTGCAGCCTGGCGCCAGGGTGACGGGCATTTGCGGAACAACCGTGGTGAAGGCTGAGCTTTGCGCGAGTGCCAGCGCTTTCGATTCGAAAGAACGTGGAACCCTCCCGAGAAACGTCCCATCGTCGGTCGGCGGGCTTCATGTCCCATGCACAACATCCAAAATATTGTGAAGCGAGAGGGCCACTTCCATCGCGATCCAACACACACGAAAACCCCAAAAAGTAATCATGGCGATCTGTCTCGGGACACGCGCTGAGATTAATGGCGAGCTGACAAGTTGAACGGTTGCAAGGCTCGGGGGGAAGCGCACTTGAAAGTCCGAGTCTTGCTGTGGCGGTGACGCTGGTGAGTGTGGCTATCTGGTGGTCGGAGTCGACCGACCCGAGTCTTATGCGGCAGTTGACGAGAATCCTATTATGACGCCGTTGCTGGCCGGCAACCGTCCATGCGTGTGGTCTCGTCACGCTGCCTTGGATACTCCGACGTTTTGACAACTGGTCCGGCACTCAGATGGCGAACACTGCCACCATCCGGGAAACACGCCCAGCCAGGATGATCTAACCGGATCGTTTCCTGCAGGGAACTTTAATTCAGGTCTCTTTACATACTACATCATTGAGATATGAACTATAGCATGATGCCAACTATAAAGCTACAGAGGTCTGTCAGGGCGTGGGCGCTGGACTAATCCGCCTGCGTGCGCCAAACTCTAGACGCATGTCCCACAACACACTCAACTGTCTTGTGCTCTATTGTGACACAAGAGAGCGTCCCACACAAGTTGTGTGGGACGATTGCTCTGTGTCAAGCGAGCGGGCAGAGAGCGGGAAGCCACTAGCTCGTGGGACACGTTCGCCGCGCCCTCCGTTTTTATTTTGGCTGGCGACGTTTGGGTTCATACGTTGGTGGGAAGCATCTCCGCTTCGAAGACAGGAAGAGGATCTGACAAAAACCAAAACCGGCATTTTCCGGACAGAGGCACCGTGCCGGATCCTCACCCCCGTTTTTCATTTCGTCATGCGCGGCGGCTTCTCTGTGACCACATGGGAAGCTCCTGGTGCGTCCAATACCTGGTCTCAGCAACGCATGAACGCGGTCTTTTCGTGGTCGGCGCGTGGCCATGCTACCGCCACCACCGCCATCAATACCACCACCGCCATCAATACCACCACCGACACCACGACCGCCACCGGCCCCCACCTACACCTTAGTGACGCATTTTTGTTCCAGGAGACGAGAAGTTGGGAGGTGCGGTTTTGGAGTCTACCACAAACTTTGACAGGAACGTAGGAACATTAGGGCAACTTCAACATCAGAGTGACAGTCCTTCACGATTCGATAGCTGCATTGGTCCTCTCCCTCTCGTTACGTTACTGCTATCGGCGCGGGCGATACACGTCGCGCATGCGGCTCACGACGACGTCCACGGGCGTCGACGCGATGCGGCGCCGCGTGATGCTCGAGTCGATCCGCGCCGTCACGATCCGCGCCAACGGATACTTGCACTGCACCATCGCCACCACCTCCGACGACGTGAACAAAGCCACCACTGAAACATTCGCTTCTAATGCGCCAAACCCACGCAGCAATCGCTCGATCGCCGCGCAAACGGCCTCGCCCGACGCAGCCACGACATCTAGTAGGAACACGTTATACCCCCGCAGAGAGGGGGGCAGGCGGCCGCCATCTGCGATCTCGACAGTGAGCGCGGTGTTGTCGTCGCGGTGCGTGGTGACACTGGCGACGGCCGACGGTTGTTGCGGCTCCATGAGCTGGAAGATGTCGAGCATCGGGGTGGCATCCAGTGAGACTTGTTCCATCGAAAAAGCGCATGGCGGGAAGCGCGCAGTGTATCCGGTGTATGTGCCGGGTCGATCGGAGTCGGTCTCAGAAGCATCCAGTGGTACGGATGCCAGAGCCTCTTCAAGCAAGAGCCACAAGGCCCGCTCGCTGATGCGCCGAAACTCTTGGCTGGTACGTGTGACATCACCCATGATGGAAAGGAGTATCGGGAGTGCACGGCTCTTCGTCACAAGCACGGAGCTCTGTGCTATCGGTGCGTCGATTGCTGTCACCACCGATGCTTGCGGATCCGAAGACTCGTTGCCCACTGATGGGCTTCGCTCCGCGCCATGTTCTTCGTTCATCATATCTTCGAGGGCACTGAGAGACTGTGCTCGTTGCGTGCGTGGCTTGCTACTCTTCGTACGTTTCTTTTTCTTGGGGTGCTTCGCGAACGGATCCTCGTCCGTGCGCGCCAGAATCTCGTGGCGGTGTTTGTAAAGGTTCGAAATAGCCGCGCGGCTGACGTTAAACTCCTTGGCGAGGGGCGCCTGCTTTTCTCCTTGCTCAAGCCGTTCCAATATCACGCGACGATCCATCTCGCGCAAGTACCGAGAGGTCTTTGGCACGTTTGGCTCCTCAATCGCCTGTGCGTCAGATCCCTGGACGGCACTAGTCCGCACGATGTCACTGGCAGCGTCGACACTCAGATATACATCGTCGACTGGGAGTGACGCCTTCTCCTCGTAGCCACGCGAGCGTGCGCTTGCCTCCTCAGTGTCATACCGCAATTGGCGATGCACTGACTCCTCCCAGTATTTCGCTTCCTCTCCGTGATACCTCGCCGATCGATGCTGCACCGTTGGACTGTGTGAGAAATCACCACGATCTGAAGGCGCCTCGTTCTTCGTTGTCAAAAGCTGGCCGTAGGGATTTCGCGTCGACCGTGAAGCCTCCAGCTCCGCGTCTGCGTCTCGATACTGCCGGTCCACTTCGTACCCACTGATTTCTATCCGCCTCAAGTCGTCCAGCCTGCGATCGCGTCCGGTGATGTGGGTGTCGTCGCTGTTGTTATCCGGCACGTGGGCCAGCATCCACGCCGTTCGCTGCCGCGACGTCACTGGGAGCAGAGAAGCGGGGCCGGTGGACCATGGGAAGGAGCCAGCACTCGCGGCAGACCGCGGGTGTCGCCATGCGACACCTCGTCCTGCTCGACCGACGTCGTCGTCGCCGTGTTGACGGATAACCAACGACGACCGACGACCTCCAGTCGACTGCCTGGGCTCGCTTTCTTCGCTAATGCCGGCGCCGCGGGGCGAGAGGAAGGGCCGCGCGGCGCGGTCCGGCGAGCGTCGCATCCGCCTCGCCACCCACGCGCGCTGGACGCGCTTGCTGTTTGACGCTTTTTCCGCGGACACTGGGCGTGGTGCGGAGACCGTGCCACGTGCGCCAAGGACACCTGAGCCACCAAATAACGACTCCAGCCAGCGGCGTCCAACGTGCCTGCAGCGTTCAAGTGGCGGAGGCCGACGTCGCCCCTCTCTGTGGGCGGCCTCCTCCCCGACGGTGGGAACTTTGGGGGCGCCGCGCGGTCGCGCTCAGCCAGAGGGAGGATGAGGCTAGGCGAGCACTTCGAATCGAGTACCCGTGTAATACCCAGCCCTGTCTAAATCAATCCATGAGAACTCTGCCAACATGACCTAATCTACCTTGGCCAACCACCTGTGTAAATTAGTATTGCGACAGAGCAGCGGCCGACCGGAATTTGCGGTGATTGGCTTGTGAGACTTCGTTCCGCCTCGACGTCGCCTCTCCTTGCCCGCCAGCCGACTTTTGTGGCTGGCTGTGTCACACACAGCCTGTGTGGACTGGGGGCCCCAGGTGAGCCCCAGGCTGGGGCTCACCAGGCCCAATTTTTTTCGCAGATGGGCCGCCGAGGACTTGAGGCACATGTACTCGGCCCAGGTGTTGCGAAAAGAAAGAAAATGCGAGAGAGGGTTGACCTCGCCTTCCATACAATTATAAACACGCGAAACAACATACCCGCAGCGCTCAGCGATATGGCGTGCTCCATTTGTTTTTCGTCATAGGGTGGTACCTACAGGCTGGTACGACCGGGCTCAAAAGCGCGGCTCTCTGGACTTCTTCGCGAATTTGACTCGATCAATCTCTCTTCCTACGTAACTGTCCGGACGGAAGCACTGGATATGGAGACAGCCCGACGCTATCGATCCAGTGCCAAGCAACACCATGCCATGGCAGCACTTTGTCGTCATTCGCATGCAATGCGAACACCAGTACATGTACTGAATGACAGGAAGTATGAATACACATTTCTCGTATCTTCAACGACACGGACTTGCTGGTGGACACGCACCCTACCAACCATCGAGAGCGCTTCTGATCACACTGATGCTCTCGTTCCGTTCCGAACCACCGCCTCGCCATACGCGGTGCGGACGCGGTGGAGAACGACGTCCACGGGCGTCGACGCGATGCGGCGCCGCGTGATGCTCGAGTCGATCCGCGCCGTCACGATCCGCGCCAACGGATACTTGCACTGCACCATCGCCACCACCTCCGACGACGTGAACAAAGCCACCACTGAAACATTCGCTTCTAATGCGCCAAACCCACGCAGCAATCGCTCGATCGCCGCGCAAACGGCCTCGCCCGACGCCGCCACGACATCTAGCAGGAACACGTTATACCCGCGCAGAGAGGGGGGCAGGCGGCCGCCATCTGCGATCCCGACAGTGAGCGCGGTGTCGTCGCGGTGCGTGGTGACACTGGCGACGGCCGACGGTTGTTGCGGCTCCATGAGCTGGAAGATGTCGAGCATCGGAGAGACATTGACGGTCATCAGTTCCATTGAGATCGCGCACGGCGGTGACTCGATCTCGTAGCTGACATGGGCGTGGCCAGTCTCTTGCAACCGGTGACGGACCTCTCGTGTCGGCACGAGCGCGAGCGCCTCTTCGAGGATCAGCCAGAACACGCGCTCGCTGTTGCGTCGAAAGTCCGCCAGCGAGCGTGAACGATCACTGATCGCCGAGAGCAGGAGAGGGAGTGCCGCACTCTTGACGACGTGGAGAGTTCCGGGCCCTGAGCGGCCACTCATGGGGACGTTTTCACCCGACCGGCTCGACTGAGATGTGCGAGGAGAGCTAGAAATGGACACTGCCCCCACGTCGGACGTAGGTGTCGACTGTGTGGCAGCTCCTGACAGCTCACTGCGGGTGCTCCTGTCCATTTGGCTGTACGGTAGCGTCTTTGGCGGCTTGGTCTTTTTCTTTTTCTTCTTCTTCGGATGCTTAGCAAACGGGTTTTCGTCCGACCGCGCCAACACTTCGAGGCGGTGCTTGAACAGATTGCAGATTGCAGCGCGACTCACGTTGAACTCCTTCGCGAGTGCGGCTTGCTTCTCTCCGCGAGCGAGTCGCTCCAGGATCACGCGGCGATCCATCTCGCGCAGGTAACGCGATGCTTTTGGCGCAGACGAAGACGTAGCGACTTCCCCATCGTCTGTTTCTTCGTCTTCGTCGGCTTCTCCACCAACCTGGTCTCCGCTGCCATCATTGTCAATGCTGTCTTCTTCGTTTGCCTCCTCATGAAACCTCGATCTCACCAACTCTGGAACGGTCCTGTGACCCGGTTGGTGGGTCGAGGGATGAAGCCAACGCTGTCCATAGCTGTGTTCTCCTGAGTGGACTGCACGATCAGACGCGACCTCCTGACCGCCAGCAAAGTAGTGACCGTTGCGCGATCGAAGATTGTCGGTCACAGACACGTCCCCAGGATTTCTACTTCTGGTCCACAGGCAGGTCTCCGTTCTCATGCCGTCGATCACTCCCGTAGATCGCTCAGAGCGCCGGAACTCGTTGTTGTTGCGTGATATGCTGGGAGCGTCCTGTACGTGGCGGAGCTGATGATGATGCGCGTCCCAGTTGTGAGCTAGCATCCATGCATGGTGGTTGCGCTGGCTCCCTCCGCCTGTTGCTGTTGCTGGGAAGGAACACACGCGGTGTTCACTCCCTTGAGTGAACTCGACCGACGAATAAGGCGCAGGGGCGCGCTGAAGCAGCTGAGGAACGCCTTCCTGGTCCATAGAGGCGCGAGGGCGTCGGTCACTGGGATCACTTGGTGAGTCGCGCGGCCGGGAGGCCTCCGGGTCCGGTGGAAGTCGTTCGTCTGGCGCATACGGTCGGTGATACATGCTACCCGAACGATATGGATTGTGTTACACTGAGCTAGCGCGCCTGCCCTTCGACGGGACCGCGCGAACTCCTCGCAAAGCTTAACGGAGGAGGACTTAGTGCTAAATGTCCGACGTCGCGAGCTTCACGCGGGAAGACGGATGATTGACCCCACCACGAACTGGAGACAATCGGCTCTGGGCTGCCTGCCGACGGGGTGCGCAGGCGAGCCCGGCGGTACGGGAGACGGCGGAGGAACAGTTTTGTCGAACGGAGCCCAGACGCGAACGACCGAGTCGGGGTTATATTATCGAGCGAGCGGGGAACACAGGCAGAAGTCCTTGCCGGCCGACCGATCCCGTGTATGCCATACCCTTTCTATTCAGATATGTTAGAATCCGTGCCATCGAGCAACACCCTGCACACAACGGAAAGCTGCCTGGCGCGCTCGCATCTCATTGGGCGATCAGTTGAAGCGAGTGTAGGACGTTCTGGCATATTCCCAGTTGCTCCGCGGGCGTGCCGAGCCCAGCACGCTTCGACGAACGTGGTCCGGTGCCAGAGGGAGGATGCTGCCAGTTGAAGGGGCCGGACCTCTCCCTCCCGGGGCAGCGAGCAGGCGGCCGACGTTGTCGTTCCGGTCGGACCACATCGCAGGTACGAACACCACAACGAAGGAAGTTTTACTGGGCGCGTGCGTGGCAGCTGAGGAGCTCTTGGACACATCCGCCGGAGAAGGCGCTGGCATGTTCTCTCGGCACACGGCGTGGCCGTTGAGCAGGAATTCTGTCCATGGCAAACAGGACAGGACAACGCTCTTGTTCTCTGGTTCCGTCGTCCAGCGCGGAGCGGAACCGTTCCGGATCGGTGCGTGCCAGGGAGCATCCGTCGTGCTGTGGTGTGGCTTTTGGATCCACCCACGCAGGCACGACGAACGCGGTTTGGGGTTCGTGGAACAGTGTTTTTTGTTTCTTCTTTTTCTCTCCAAATCGTAATTTTCACGAAACTGAAACTAAGCTATTCGATCTCTCCGATTAGCTTCTTCGCATCCTCGCATCCAGAGGTGCCATGAACCACACAACAAGCAAATAAGATCACACGCCATGCTCCGCTGGCGCTCTCCGTGGACGGCGCGCGTGGCACCGCGCGCGCGCTGCTTCAGCAGCCGCTACCGAGGTGACGTGGGCGACGTGCTGCGCTTCCAGTGCGCGCACCCGGCGGCGACGGCGCTCGCGCCGCGCGCGTTCCGCGGCCGCGTCGTGCTTGTGGTCAACACGGCGTCGCAGTGCGCGGGCGCCAAGACGCAGCTGCCGGCGCTGCAGCAGCTCTACGAGACGTATCACGCGCGCGGGCTCGATATCGTCGCGGTGCCGTCCAACGACTTTGACAAGAAGGAGCCTGCGGGCAGCGACGCCGAGCTCGCGATGGTGTACGCGTCCGACGAGAGCGCGTTCCGCGTCACGTTCCCCGTGGCCTCCAAGAGCGCGGTCGTGGGCGACGACGCGCACGAGTTCTTTGTGCGCGTCGCCAAGAAGTATGGCCGTTCGGTCGCGCCCACGTACGTTCCCGGCGGGTGGTCGGACAGGAGATGGGTGAGACGGGTTGTTGGTCGCTGACGAGTTGTTTGGGATTCGTTTTTTGTAGATGGAACTTTGACAAGTTTCTCGTGGACGCCTACGGCGACCTGTGCGCCGTGTTCCCGCACGACACGGAGCCGCTCGTGCCCGAGGTCATCGAGGCCATCGAGGACGCGCTCGCAGAGATGCCGACCGAGAAGGACCTGGAGACGGAGGGCGGCGACGACGACGAGTCGGACGACGAGTACTACGACTCGGACGAGGACGGCGACGAAGAAGACGACAGTGACGACGATGACGACGAGAACAAGCGGCGTCGGTAGGTGCAATACTACGTACTAGTAGTTCGCCAGTAGAGAAGGAGCGACACTATACAGAACTGAAGAAGGAAAGTGTTTCTTTATCGCATTATCGTCGACACTCCAACGCTAGTCTAGACGCACGCACACACACATTACAGCACACGGTGCTGTTTCATACTGAAGATTATAACGACGGCACCTGTCCAGCTTACAGACTGAACTCGCCCGTCTGGCCACTGGACCGCAGCATGATCTCTGAGCCCGGCCGCCAGTTCGCGTTCGCCGGTGCCGCGCTCTTGCGGAACGGGTTCGTGGTCATGGAGAACGTGCCGCGCGAAAACACCGACGACGGGCGCGCGGCTTCTTCGCGCGGAAACAGCGGGATAAGCTGCCGTAACTGATACGCGAGTTCGAGCGAGCTGGGGCGGTCCTCCGGTCGGAACGCGAGACACTTCTGGGCAATTTCCAAGATAGACGGCGGGCACGTCCGGGAAAAGCTTGGCCGCAGCTCACCGGCGGCGACTTGCTGGAGAATGCCCATTTCTGAGAGCGGCAGCTGGGTGTTCGTGCTGTGTTCGTACGGCATCTGGTGCGTATCGAGTTCCGACAGGATGACGCCAAATGAGTAGATGTCGACCTTCTCATCGTAGTCGGCGCGGCCCATAATGACTTCCGGTGCCATCCAACGGCCGGTGCCGACACCACTCGTCATGGTCGCGTCGCTGTCTCGGTGGAAACGAGAGATGCCGAAGTCCGTAACCTTTGCGCGCCAGTCGTCGTCCAGCAGAACATTCCGCGACTTGAGATCGCGGTGGATGAGCACGTCATCCAGTGTGTGGACGTACGTAAGGGCCTCAACCGTGTCCAGAGCGATTTGGAGCTTGGTCGCGTTCCAGCGATTTGACGGCAGCAAGTGAGACCGCAACAGTGAGTGCAAATCTCCACCAGGCATGTACTCGATGACTGCGCAAAGATCTGTCAGACACGTCCACACGACGCCGTAGAAGCGAATGATGCGCGGGTGCTCCAGCTGCGCCAACAGCTTGATCTCACTGACAAAGTAAGAGACCGCATTCTTGTCGCGCATGCCGGCATCGCTAAGCTTCTTGACTGCGACGCACTCCATGCGGTACGTCCCGATCCATACTTCGCCGTACGCGCCGGACGCCAATTTGCTCTCAAGCTTGATGCTGTCGTAGTCAACACGTCGTTCGTGGAGCTCTTCGTCGTCCCAAATGCCTCCGTTCGGGTAACTCCGGACGAGCGAGCTGAAGCCATTGGTCTGCGTAAGACCCGCTGTGTTCTCTTCCTTCTTCAGAGTCGTGATGCCGAACTCGTCGTGCTTGTAATCACCTCCTTCGTAGTGACGGCGGCGACGACGCACCACGAAAATGAATGCCACTACCGCAACGGCGGCAACTGCACCAACCACAATTGAGACCAACGTCCACGGGTGCGAATCCGAGCCACTGCTCTTCAAGACGATCTTGTCCTCAGCGCCATTCGTCACGCAAAGAGGCACGCCCTTGAGGTCGGTCTTCCACTCGTCAGGGCAGTCGCTTCGCATCGCTGAGGCATCCATTGAGAACACTGAAAGGCGCTTGAGGAACGACAGCTGGTCACGGCTGAGCTCGACGTTCTCGAGTTTGGGGTTGCCCTCGAGATGCAGTTCGTCCAGCACGTTGTACGTCCAGACGGAGTCAGGAATCGACTTGAGCTTGTTGTTTGACAAATCAAGCGAACGGAGACCGGGGATAGTGAGACTAAAGCTTGACAGACTGTTGGTCGACGCATTGAACGCAGTCAGCGTTGTCAGGGGCTTCGAATCCGAAAGAGATTCGAGGTCGTTCTTGGACACATTCAGGCTCAACAGCACACTTGAGATGGAGGCGACGTCAGGCAGCGACTCGAGCTTGTTGTCCGTGAGGTCGAGCACGCTGAGTCGCGAGAACGACGCCGTGAACGACTTGATCTTGTTCGCGATCGCACTCAGTGTCTCGAGCTTGCCGCTGTATGTACCCTCGACTTTCTCGATGCTGTTGTTGCGCACCCAGAGCGTCCTGAGCACAGGGAACACATTGCCCAAGTCAGGGATCTTGTGCAGTCCGTTCGAGCCGAGCATGAGCTCACGCAGGTATGGATGTGTGAGCTTCTTGGCGGCATCATCGATCGCTTGCGACGATAGCGCGTTCTCCGTGAGGTCGAGCACTTCCAGGTTTGTGAGCGAAGTCAGCGTAGTCGGGAAGCTGGCGAGGCGGTTGCCGCGCAGGTAGAGGTTGTGGAGACTTGGAATATCGCCAGCAAAGTCCGTGAGCTGGTTGTAGTCCAGTGCGAGTTCCGTCATCGCCGACGTGCGAGCCACCGTAGTGAACTTGGTCAGATTGTTCGCAACGAAACTCACGACCTTGAGCGAGCTCATTCGGGCGACGAACTCTGGGAAGTCGGTGATTTCGTTGTTGTCCATGTACAGCGCTGTGAGTGGCAGCTGAGCGAGGTTCGCCGGCAGCTTCTTGATCGAGTTGGATGCCAAGTTGAGGAAGTTGAGCTGTTTGAGCCCGAGGACGGGCTCCGGGACGTCACTGAGGAGACAGTTCTCGAGCACGAGGTACTGGAGTTGCGGCATGAACGCGGCCGGCGGAAGCTTGCGGTAGTCCAAGTTCACAATTGCGATACTGCTGAGCGTCGAGGACTCGCTCACGAGCCGCTCGTCAGGGAACTCGACCGTCGCGACCTTGCCCTTGACGTTCACATCGTCCAACTCACTGAACATGAACGAAAGCGACCTAGAAAAGAAAGCCACGTGAGTCCAACCATTGGATCCCTTTCCTCCCCTGAAGAGTGCACGTACAGCTGCGTGATGTTGCGGGGTACGTCGACGCTGCGCATGGCCTCGATCTGCTTGTTGTTGTGGAGCATGGTGTTCCACGCCGGCACGCCGAAAGGGCTGATGTACCACTGGTCAAAGTCGCGCGACGTGCCCTCAAGGCACTCGTACGCGCACTCCTCGCCCTTGGGGCGGATGCACGTCGAGATGTTGCCGCTGAGGCACTCGCCGCCGGCGCGGTACTTGATGCACAGCGCGTTGTTCGGGCACACGCTGCCGCACGCGCTCGAGATCTCGTTGAACTTGGGGCAGCCGCCCTTGCCGCTGTCGCTGTCGTCGTCGCTCTCGACCGTGTCGCTGCTCGTGCTCGCGGGCTTGACGGCCATGTCGCCTTCTTCGTCCTGCGCCGCCGTCGGCGCCGGCGCCGGCGCCGGAGCTACCGACGGCGCGTTGTCGCTCTGGGCGTCCGCGGGCTTCACGGTCGCGGGCGCGGCCGTGTCCACCGAAAGCGCCTCGGCCGGGATCATCGGCGCCTCGGCCGGCGCGAGCGGCGCGGTCGTCTTCGGCGCGGTCGTCTTCGGCGCAGCCGTCTTGGGCGTCACCGGCGGGGTCCGCGGCGTGGGCGTCGGCGACGGCGCGGGCTTGCGCGTGGTCGCGAACGAGTACGAGTGGGAGGCCGCGGAGGCCTCCGGGTCCGGGCGGACGCGGCGCTCGTACGCCTCCTGGAGCGCGTCCAGCCACGCCCGCGAGTACTCGTCCAGCGAGTCGCCGAGGTCGTCGTCGTCCGCGACGACGCGCGCGGCCGCGCCGTCCGCGAGCAGCAGCGCCGCGGCCGCCGCCAGCAGCGTCGCGAGCGACCGCCGCATGGAGGGGGGGAGAGAGAGAGAGGGAGGCGGGCGCCTTGGTCTCGGTGGAAGACACACTAGTCGATGGCGGGTGGCGAACGCGAAGAGCGTGGGCGTTGGCTTCTGGTCCTCGCTGGACAAAATCCAGCGCGTGGGCCCGTTTGTCCAGAGTTCCGGACGCGAGTCGCGGCGGCGGGGGGGGGAGAAGGGCAAGGGGAGCGAGTCCAAAGGAGAGAAGTGCTCTGGGGAAACCGGTCAGCAAGCCGGCCCGAAGGTGGGCGAGTCGTTCGCTCGTAGAGGGAGGTGCCGAACCCGCGCCGTCCGGAGTGCCACGCAGTGTGGGCGGCGGCCGTGCTCACACCTCACACCAATAGTGGCGGCATCCGAGCACCGACTCTACCGGACCAACGGGAGACACATCCGCTCGCACTGTGGCCCCACAGCTGGGCCGCCGCCTGCTGGATTCGCTGCCTGTGTCACCACGAAGGAGAGCCCTTGCGTGGGATCTCCTAACATCTCGGAGAATTCAGTCCTCCAGATGGTTCCACAATCCCAGCTGGACCATACTCTGGGTAGGGCTCGGTGAACCAAACCTGGCCGGAGGCGGGAAGGCCCAATCACTCGAGGAGAAACTCAAAAAGGCGCCAACCCAACGGTTTGTTTGCTTTTTCCCGGATTCTTTGAACTTGCAACAGACTTTGGGCACCTCGAAGAGCTCAACTTCGAAAGCGCGCGCGTAGAACAGATACCATGGCAGCCATTTCCAAGGCCCTTTGGATGTGGTGCTCGCGCTGCCTCCAGAACAAAAGTGTACGGGTGATCTACGAATGCCCTCGCCGCCAAGGTGCGAGCCCCTGCCACGGGCGCCGGCGTATCGCACTGTGGCACTGTATAGTGCGGTCGCACAGACTTGAGGATTCGCTCAAGTTTGAGGCGCGTTCCGTCCAGAACCCACATCCACCACGGCCCCGCGTGTGTTTGCTGATGCATGGGACAAGATGTGCGTTTAGGACGCTCAGATGTCCTAAACTAGGCCCACGCTCTCCTCGTACCTAGAAGGAACTTGCCTGTAGCCTTGAACCTCTACTACACAATACCGTTTCATTTTCACAGGAGCATGCAAGCTAGCCTAGCATGCAAGCTAGCCTAGCTCATTCGAAGGAAGGGAAGCTAATATTAGCTTCAATGCAAGATTCGGTTGGTTTGGAGTCCTTGCGAGCCTAGCAGCACAGCGACCCCACGAGACGCGTGAGAAGCATACAGCACCCACGCGATGCAGCATGAGCGAGGAGGCAGTCGAGCGATCCCACGTCCACACGGGCCACACGCGGGCCGAGTGTGTCCACAGCGCGGACAGTTCTGCGCTGGGTACGTGCTCATCAAGCCTCGCGCATTTTAAGCAATACCGTCGGCACTTGCAGTGCAAGTTGCACCTCACACAGACTCGCTGCAGGCGTGCCGCCGCCCATCCCAAGCGTGAGCGGCACGATACACCCGTCATTGTCCCCAGACGTTGCCTTTGAAAGCTGTCTCCCAATGGAGAGTCCTGCACTTTAGTTGGAGGCGTCAGGCTCGCGTTGAATCTACTCGCATCGCCTTCCCGCCTCCTTGCAGTGGCATCACGTGTGCGTCATCGATAGGCGAGCGATACGTTCTCGCCCGCGTGGGGCGAACCACTGGCTGTCGTGCATCGGCCAACGCAAAGGGGTGTCCCAGGTCACGGGGAGGCGCGCATGCGTGGAGATTCCCCGTGCTCCAGCGAATCTGGGGATTGCGTGGAAAGTTTTGACTCCAGGACAAAACTGACCAAGTCCCGCGTCCCGCGTGGCGTCTCGGCCAAAAGATTTCACGGCGCCGAGCGTGATGACGCTATGCGCCCACGCAAAGTCATCGTGCTGTTCCCAGATTTTCATCGAAGCAAGGCAGCTTCAAGAATCTGATCCCGATGACTGACAGACTGCACACGAGTGTGTGAGTGGAAGGCAAGGTCAACATCCCATGTTCATCATCCGAGCAAAACACGGATTGCTCTCCAATGGATGGCGTGGGTCTGCGAACTTAGCCACCGTGGAGCACGCTCAGTTTTACCCAGTGCATCGCTTGCATTCATGGACTAGAGTGTTTTCCGCCAGGGAGGAGATCGCCCATGACGCCCTATCTTCAACTAAGTTGAAGATAGGGCGTCATGGGCGATCTCCACTTGAATCAACTTGCGTCTGAGTCGCGGTAAAGAGGAGGAACCACGGCGCTCCAGAACTGCAAGTCTCTTTTATTTTTACTCGTCAACGCCTTTGTTCGCGGAGTGGCACGATGCTCCCACTCTGTGCAAATGGATCAAAATCCCTTCTTTTTCCGCGTCGAATCTTTGCCCACGAGGCAACCGACCGTGTCGGCGCCAGCATCACTCGTCTCCCCTCCTCCCTCATCGCCGTCCACCTTTTCCAATGGAAGCTCTCCTTTTCTACCCTCTGTGACGGTGGCCATGGGGGATGGCCCATACCTGGACCACCGCAACACCTCAGGCGCTTTTGATTGCGTCGGTCTATTCGTCATTCTCGCATTTCCAGCCTCCTCCACACCGGCCTCGCGATGTTCGGCTCTAAGACCTTCTGCTCGCTTCTCCTGCTGGCGACGGCCACGCTCACGGCCGCTCAGGACACGACGGCGCTCCGTGGCGCCAACCCGGCTCTCGATGTCGCCATCGAAAACCTCTCCAAGATGGAGCAGTTCGAGGCCGAGGTGACCGAGCTCGCGCTCAAGTACGGGCTCTCGCTCGAGGACTCGACGGCCGCGCAGGAGCACGTCAAGATGGCGACCGACGCGGCCGCCAACGACCGCCGCATCATCGCGGCAGCGCTCAACAACCCGCAGGCCGAGGCCTCGACCCGCGCGAGCCGCTGCACGCTGACGGCGAACGCGTCCGACACGAAGAAGCTCAACCTGGCCTGCACGGGCAACAAGATTCGCTTCATCGGCATTGGCGACTGGGGCGAGAAGTCCACGAACGCCGGTCTCACGGCCGTGCGCGACGGCATCCTCTCGGAGGCCAACAACATCGACTTCATTGTCAACGCGGGCGACAACTTTTACACGTTCGGTGTGAGCTCCACCTCGGACTCGCAGTGGACCAACACGTGGATCAACCGCTACTCGATCGGCACCAAGCTCACGGTGCCGTGGTTCTCGATCATGGGCAACCACGACCACTACGGCAACAGCAACGCGCAGATCGAGTACTCCAAGGCCACCAAGCCCGGCTCCAAGTACTGGATCATGCCCGGCGAGTTCTACGCCGTCGACATCACGGACGCCAACGGCAAGAAGTTCAAGCTCATCAACACCGACACGGAGACCATCAAGGACTCGGACTACACGTGGGTCTCGAACCAGCTCGCGGACACGACGGCCGACTTTGCGCTCATCATGGGCCACTACCACATCTACTCGGCCGGCGGCCGCGGCGACCAGACCGACTCGTCGGTCAAGCGCCTCAACACGCTCATGCAGGGCAACAGCAAGGCCAAGGCCTACATTTGCGGCCACGAGCACGACATGCAGTTCCTGCGCTCGGGCAACCTCGACTACTTCCTCATCGGCGGCGGCGGCCGCGGCATCGACTTTGGCGACAAGTCGCCCGGCACGTCCGCCACGATCAACTACTACCAGCGCAACTACGGCTACGCCGTCTACGAGGTCGACGTCGCCGCGCGCACCATGACCGTGACCTACAACATCTTCAACAAGAACGGCGGCAAGGTCGAGTCCAAGGTCTTCACGCGCCAGTACTAAACCCCATCGCGTCAAGCGCTCCGTGCTCCACGCACGCTCGCACAGAAACGTATCTGTCTGATGTCCGTAAACAAACGTTGTTTTGAAACCTCCTGTGTGTATCCATGTGACGTGTGTTGGTCTCTCTTGTTTCAGTGACCACAGGAGACATGGCTACATTGATACCGGTAGATATACCGGTCAAGCCTGTTATCGATCGTTTCCTCAGATTATCAGATTCTGAGACTGCATCTCATCAGCTTCGTCTGGGGAGGCGGGACAATGGGGAGAGATGAGCTGCGCTGGCGCGCCTGTCGACGCGCCTCCGTGCCAGCGCGTCACGTGGGCTCCATCCCCAGGGAGCTGCTCGTGTGGTCAACAGAGAGCTCCGCCCCATCGTGAAGAGCGCGCTCGCACGCGTTGTCTCGTGTTCTCACAAGACTCACTGTATTCGACGCAAGAAATGAGCGCTGTCCCCTCCCATGTTGATGCTGTTCTGTACCGCAGCAAAAGGCGCGGCGGCGAGCGCACTTCCTCGCGAGACTGGTTCTCCTGCTTCTCGACGCGTCGCTTGCGCCGCAGGCAGCTCTTCGCATAGGCGGCCTATGATAGGCCACCGGCGCCTAGAAGCCGCTTCAACGAGTGCAGAGAGATGCGCACGGGCCGCCCGCGACTGACGCTGAGATGCTCCAGGGAGCCAAGAGTCCAGCGAGTTCCCACAGGATGGGCGGCACCGCGCGCGGGAAGACCAGGCTACGGGGAGGCACACGTCAGGGTCGCCTTGGACACTGAAAGTACAGTCAAGAAAAACAAGACGAGAGACCTTCAGCGCCGTCCTCATAGCCGAGTCCGCCACCAGCCCGCCCAAGCATGCGCGTGCCGCGACTGTATGGAGCGGCGGTATGTGCGCTTACGCTGCATGCGGCGACGATGAGGTCGGTCTCCGCGGACTGCCCGGACCGCACGGCCGTGACGACCGACTGCGGCGGCGCATGCGACGCCTCGGTGTGTGTGAGATACAGCGCGAGCGCGTCGGCGCAAGCGGACCACTCGAACGTTACGGCGTCTCTCAACGCCGATGCGAACGGCTGCGTGGTCCACTGCCTCGAGGCGTTCGTGGATCCAGTGCTCAAGGTACTGACGGTGCGCATTCCCAGCGATGCGCCTGCAATCGAGGACGTCGCGGCGCTTACTCTCCCCGCCAACGTCTCGGGCCTGTACGTGCTTTTTGATCCATGGACGCGTCGTCATGAGCCCACCGTGTCTGACTGTCCGATTTTCCCGTGGTGGTTTGTATCTTCCCACAGGGATGTGTGGAGCGACGCGAATACGATCCAGACGTTCGGGTTCCCTGACGGCAACATCGTCGCGAACGGCACGCTGCTCAACTTTCTGTCCGTTCATGCCAACTACCGGTGCTCATTCTGGTGATATCGTACAACTGACTATTAGCTTATATGGTGTAGTGGACTCCACAGCATCTCACCGGAGACGCTGCCCCCGGCCGTGTACGACCTGCCGCTCGCGACGCTGTACGGACGCGTATAATGCCTATGGAGATGGAACATGGTAGATCCTGACGGCTGTTGATGTGATGCCATAGTCGTCTTCAGCTGAGCTTGTCCGACTTTCCAGCGGTCACTGCGCAATTCAAAACTATCAACACACTGTGCGCACCTCCGTATCCTCATGGTTGATCGCCACGCCATGAGCGTGCAAGACTCACGCTGTTTTCTGTGGTTCCGTTTGGCAGCGTCCTCGATGGGAGTGGACTCACAGCGTTCCCGGTCGCGGAAGTGATCAGCGACATGCCGCAGGTGCGCATCTTGTCGCTCACGGGCAACGCGATTACGCAGATCTCCGTGGACGACACGACCGCACCGCTCTACGCGGCATCGGGGCTTCGTGAACTCGCGCTCGGACAGAACAGGTTGACCGAGTTCAGCGCCGTGTTCTCCTCGCTCCACATCCTGGATCTTCACGGCAATCAACTCACAACACTGCCCACTTCGCTCTCGGAGATGACCGTGCTCGAAGAATTACGATTCAGTGGAAATCCGTTGGACTCAACGCAGCTCTCCAGCCAGCTCGCAGAGATGGAACAGCTCGCTGGTGTGGAAAGGCTCAGTATGTCATCGTGTGGGCTGACCGGTAGTCTCCCGGATCGGTTCGCGAGCGTTTTTGCTAACCTCACCCACCTCGAGCTCGCCCAGAACAGCCTGGAGTCGATCAAAGCAGGCGTCGTACCCGAAGACGCACTCGTTTTCCTGTACGCGCCGCTAAACCTGGTTCTTCTTGCGCGCTGAGATGGCCACTGTGCTCACTCCTGTGCTGAATTTGTAGCAACGTCTCAACGAACAAGCTCAGTTCTTTTGAAGGCTCGTTCCCAGTGCTACAGGTGCTCGATGTTAGCCACAACCAGCTCGAGTCGCTGCCAACGACCCTACCGGCGTCGCTCCGACACTTGTGAGTCTCCTCCGCCGTGTACGCCTGACTCTCCCTCGCTAATCAAGTGAACTTTGTGCATCCTCAGGAATGCCTCGTCGAATGCGTTGGTGTCTCTCAACATCTCTGGACTCACGGCTCTGGAATCACTGGATCTGAGCTCAAACAAGCTCTCGGTCCTTCCAGCCTCGCTCGTCTGGAATGCCCCACAACTGACGGTGCTTCGCCTCAACGGGAATCCAGACATGGCGCCAGTCAACCTCACGAAGGATCAATTCGAGAAGCTTCAGGGGCTCACTCAGCTCACCGTGGACGACGGCGTGTTCGGAAGCAGAGCCTGCGCTGCCGACTGGCTGGCTACATCCAAGCACAGCATCTCGGTTTGTGTGACGCCGTCGGATGGCGGCGAACTCTCCAAGACTCCGAAGGAGACGACGACAAAAGTGGTCTCCCCGAACCCCAACAACTCGCGCACTGCAGGTGCGATCACGACGGTCGTGCTGGCCATTGGTGGCATCATCTTTGGTGTAGCGGCCTATCTCCACTCGAAAAAGCGCCGCCGCACGCAACAGCAACAACAGGCGCTCGACCACATCCACAACGGGTGTGACAGTGGCGGGGCCGCACCGTTCGGTGAGGCACCGTCGACCTCCAAGCATGCCACGGGCGGCGCGCTCGACGGTATGAGCCGCGCCAAGGCATCATCGCTCTCATCGACGTCGTCCAGCGTCAATATCTGGAACGATGACAAGCTGCTCCACCTGCGGCTGGACATGGACTCGATCCGGTTCTTCAAGGTCGTTGGCATGGGCGCGTACGGCCAGGTGTGGCGTGGCACGTGCCGCACGTCATCGACCGAGTCACGGCACGTCGCGATCAAGACGCTCGCACCCGACCTCGCTCGTGATCGCCACGTTGTCAAGAAGTTCATCGCGGAGACCAAGCTGCAGGCTACATTAAGCCACCCGCGTGTTGTCTCGGTCGTGGGCGTCGCGTGGAACTCACCCACGGACCTGTGCGCGCTCATGGAGTTTATGCCGCGCGGCGACCTGTTCGCGACGCTCCACTACTCGTCGTCGTCGTCATGCTCGTCGACTTCGACGTTGTTCCAGACCGGCGTCTGGGGCGAAAGCAAGCTCCAGATCGCGCTCGACATTATTGACGCGCTCTCGTTCGCACACGCGCAGTCACCTGTCGTGCTCCACCGCGACCTCAAGTCGCGAAACGTGCTGCTGGACGCACACGGACGCGCCAAATTGAGCGACTTCAGCGCCACCACGCGCTCAAACCGTGATGAATCGCCGACCATCGCGTCGCCCTTGTGGACGGCGCCCGAGGTGCTGGCCGGTGCGGGCGGGTTCGACGAGAAGGCCGATGTGTACTCGTTTGGCGTTATCCTCTCGGAGCTCGACACGCACGAGGTGCCGTTCGGCTACGAAGGGTATGCGACCACGATGCTCACGTCGGCCTCGAAGATGCGCTCCAAGCAGGCCACTTCACCGGAGGACGCACAGCACAAGCGCCGCCTGCTGCGCCAGATCGCGGGTGGCGAGGTCCGCCCCGCTTTCTCGCCGTCCTGCCCGCCGGCGATCCTGGATATTGCGCAGAAGTGTCTGTCGCTCGACACGGCTCTCCGCCCTAGTGCCGTCGAGGTCAATTTTCTGCTACGCCGCGTCGAGCGCGAGGGCAGCGATGTTCGCATGTCTTCGATGGGGTAGTACATCGATTTGGCACTATGTATGTTAAAGCTAGGGTTTTCATCACCCGTTAGCCTGCTCGATGCTTGAACGCTATATATTCAAATGATCGAGTCATTATTCCCCTTGAGTTGTGGCACCGAGTGGAAAAGAGATCCATTGACGCTCTCTGTAAAGGGTTCCTTAGCCTCGCGGAGGCCATCTCACCGCCACATCCGACTGACGAATCTGGTTGCTCGTGCGCAAACACGAGAGATACCGCTGCACCTGGGCATACCGACTCAAGTTGTTGTGGAGAAAACAGGGCTGCTCACTTGTCGTGCAGAGTATCGCATCGGCCCCAGCCGCCATGTTTTTGGTGCGAGACCTTCTGTGGGTTTCCAATGCTGATCGCCTCTCGGTCTACTGCTTCATCACAATACGAGCAAGGCGAATGAGTGCGTGTCCTCCAGCGCTGGGGGCTACCGACCCCCCCCCCCCCCCCCCCCCCCCACACACACACACACACACGCACACACACTTTCGGGCGGACGATTGCATGAGCACGACGGGGATTGTGTTGATTTGGTCTGGAATATTATGATAATCGCTACAAGCACATGGCTGCACGATGCATCGCTGTGAGGTGTGAGGTGGACTTCGATCAGCTGAATCATCCTGGTCGAGCATGATGGGTGTCGGAGGCACGTCAATGGAGTGGAGTGCTCAAAGTGTCTCAGACATGATGGAGCACGTGACATTCCACAGTACGGTTGCGGCGCGCGGCAGCGAACAGCAGTTCGGCCGACGCAATGCGGGGTCGCTTCCGAAGAGTTTGTTTCGGCCGGGCACACCGAGCAGAACAGGCTTCCACGCATGAATGCAAGGGTCGTCGAAGTCGTCTCGTCTTGTTGTGCGAGTGGACGGTAGATGCTGCTCCACACGTCGAACGTTGAGGACATCTCCAATTCTTGTTGACCCCGCCTATAAAATACTCGACGAAGTTTCGTCGCAACTCAGTGGATGTGTCCTAATGCATACAGTATTAGCATGTACCCATGTTCACGAGCTCGGACTCGGCTTGGTTGTTGTTTGCCGTCTCGTTTACAGCTGGTATCGCCGCACACCAAAGGGTATACTCGCGCCGTGTTGCGCATCGTCGACAGCACAAGAACACCACTCCTACCATGGCCTCGGCGTCACATCTTGACCGGGCGATCTGGACGCGCCGTCGTAGTCGCCACAAATCCTGCGATTATGTCCACCAAGTTGAAACTTCTAGTCGAAACTGGAAAAATTGAGGCTCGTGGTTGCCGAAATGGCTGCTCTAGCTTGTGCAAGTATTGAGTCCAACGAGACTAATCGAAAACACTCGAGTGTATTGAACCGTCCTCCTACACCGAGAAAGTCGGCGCACGGACGCTTTTGGTCTCCCTGCGTTCGCTCACATCACCTGCTGCTGCGTCTCGCTGTTCGGGGCCCCATCTGTGGTGCCTCTCGGCACTCGCCTCGGCTCGTACGCCTGGAGAAAGCGCTTCACCAGCACTTTCGTGGGGACATCTGGCTTGGTGACCACGGGGACCACGGCCGCGGCACCCTCGGTGGGGGACGCCGCAGTAGCTGAGGCGTTGTTGTCCGACGGTAGGGGCATGTTGGAGCGGTCCACCTGCGCGGTGATGATCTTGACCTGCGGGAACCGTGCGTGGACAACCTCCGCGACCTCGTAGGCGACGCAGAGCGACACGATCCAGATGCAGTTCTCCTTCGCGCCGCGCGAGAGCAGCATCGCCAGCGCCGTGCACACGATCTCGCCCGAGTACGTGAACAAATCGAATAGAAAGACGTTGTGGTCCGCGAGATCTGGCGGCACGTGGGCGTCCACCTGGGCGCCGCGGATACGAATCGAGCCCGTGGGCTGGTGAGGCTCAAGCAGCTGGAACGCGCGCAGGAAGTGAGCGCCGCCCGTGACTTCCAGCGCGACCGCACACGTCTGGAGCTCGGTTTGAACGCCCTCGATCTGGACGGTTTCGTTCACGGCCACGTGGATGTTCTTGACTGGCACGAGCGCCAGCGCTTCCTCGAGAATGAGCCGCAAAATGCGATCAGCGTACCGGCGAAAGTCCGTAGCGTTAGTCTCCGGGCTGCGCAGCAGCGTGAGCAGCAGCGCCGTGGCGCGCGACTTGAGCTCGCACACGAACGCGGCGTTCGTGGCCAGCTCGTTGGGCTTGGAGGTGATCTTGATCTTGGCCGGCACGCCCTTGGGGCGTGGCCGCTTTGGGTGCTTGGCGAGCGGGTTCTCGTCCTTGCGCGAGAGCACGGCGTCGCGGTGCTTGTTGAGGTTACAGATCGCGGCGCGGCTCACCTGGTACTCCTTGGCGAGCGCGGCCTGCTTCTCGCCGTTTTCGATCCGCTGGAGGATGTTGCGGCGGTCGATCTCGCGCAGGTAGCGCGAGCTCTTGGTAAGCGTGCGCGCGCACGGGTACGAGGGCAGCGTTTTGACGCCGGGCGGCGGCGTCGCCGCCTCCACCGAGCTCAGCGAGTCGCCTCGCACTAGCGTCGCCGGGGAGAGATGCCGCGAACGGTGTGAATGGACGGGCAACGCGTCCGCGGACGAGCGCACGTCCCGGGTGCGGTCGCGATCGGAGAGCGGCGTGGAGCCGGCCGACGTGGCCGTGTCGGGGCCCGCGTCGCGTCGCGCAAAGGGCGATGAGCCACCGAGTCGAGGCCGGTTCGTGTGCGACGAGAACGCTGGTCGCACCGACGGGCGAAGCGCGTGCGGAGCAAACATTCGGTGGGCGTTTCGAGCGTCCTCCAGCTCCTCGTCCGCGGACGGCACGCCGCTGTAGTCCGAGTCGTCATCGTCGTCACCTCGGCGGTGACGTGGCTCCGCCGTCGGCGGCTCTCGTCGCTTGGTGCCGAGCAGTTGCGTGAGCCCCGGCAGCTGCGGTGACGGCGTCGACCGCGGCGAGCGTCGCCCGTGGTCATGGTTAACGCGGAAGCGCTCAACTTCGCGCGGCGCGTACGCGTCCCACATGGCGTCGTACCGACTGTGGAACGCGCGCTGGTGGTGGTCGTCGTTGCGCGTCGTGGGCGCGAGCGCCGGGCCGCGCACGCTGCGGTTCGCGTGGAGCTCGTCGCGCGCGAACCACGCGCCGTGGGCGTGGCGCGGCGGCACGAACGCGTCCGCGTCGTCGCGCCGGCGCTTGCTCGGGTACATGGGAGAGGTGCGGAGAGATGCTACGTCGAGACTTGACGCCTTGGGAGGTGGCTTCAGTTAACGCCTCCCAGGACGAAGAAAATGGGGGGGGGGGGGATCGTCACGCGGGTCAGGTGGCGATCTGTGGACTCAGACTGCCGGGATTGCCGCCACTATGCACCGACAGCCAGCAGGTGACGGGGAGGAACGAAGCGGACGAACAGGGCGAGACCGTGATAGAGAGAGGAAGGAGAGCGCGTCTGCGGGGCAGCGCGCGTGCGAGCGAGTGGCAGCCAGAGACGGCCGGTTAGATCGTATAGAGACCGCCGTGGCTCGCCCACTCTCACGCGCAAAATAGGACCGGAGGGATGACGTGTGGTCCGGGCCGGGCGACGTCGTGGTCTCACATACTGAAGCCTAGTGGAATTGCCAGGGCCAGAGTGGGCGGAGGCCGCCAGAGGAGAAGGATCATCCCGGGATAACCGCCCGTGGGAATAAACGAACTCGCAGGCTGCAAGAAAGAACGCCCAGGGCCGAAAACGCGACCAGCTCGAGCCCGAGCCCTAGGTGGCGCATCCCATGGTCGCTCGGAGTGGATCCAGCAGAAAGGATTTGGAGCGAAAGCGCTCACTTTCGAGGAAAAGCTATTGCACGCGGTTGGTGGCAATGCTTGGAGTTTGTATGCCGAGCAGGTTTCGTGGGCCAGTGGAGGGGTAGGGCGGTGGCTTCCAAAGAGAGAAAGGGTGGTCGTCACGAGTTCCTCCAGCTGCGGAGGGATGAGTTGGCCGCGGGGCGATTGCTAATTCATCCCAGACGGAGGCGGCTCTTTTGTTTTTAGATCGGTTCTTGGGCTATCCTTTCATCCTCCACTGGAGACTCTCCTTTTTCTTTTAGAATGGCTCCCCAAAAACCGTCGCTGCAAGTGGAGGAGTCGGCGTATGTGGCAAGCAGACTTCGGTGTGCTTTTAGCGGACGGAGATACTAGTACCGGTATATAGATCGGGAGGGAAACGTTCTTGTGGGCGCTTTGGATAGCACTTGGGCTCTACTGTAGCCTCACGCGTGCGCGCCATACGCACCAGAGTCTCCGTATCAACCGCATTCGATACTGGACGTAACATCTCGGTTACTGCTTGTCCCCAGATCCCCACTTCAAGATAGAAATCTGGGACGTGGCACTTGTGCGGCGGCTGTGCTGTTTATAGAAGGATGGGGGCCTCGCAGAGCGACGACTGAACACTTGTGACCCAGCGGATACCATGACCAGAACACTGGATACTCGTTGAGACTGGCGCAATAGATTGTTTGGCGGACGAGGGTAGCAACCGAATCTACTTTTTGTAAATCGTAGAGATGGAGAGAAGCCCTGCCATCGATCTGGATGAACTAAGTCTGCAACAACAGTCTGGGGGTACTGTCAAGTGTTGCGGATACAAGACTATCCGCTTTGCTCGACTATTGGACACCAGACGACGGAACACGCTCGCGGGACGTGGTACCAAGATCCCCAGAAACCACACACAACTGCTTCCCCCGTAGATGGCCTCGTGAGGACCTCAACGAGGAAGCAAAGTCTGTCAACAATATCCTCGCACAAGAAGGCATACTACGTACAGTCGTACGTGGGGTGCATGACCTAGCCCCGGATGCCTTCTCTTCGGACGGTGACCTTCCACGGAGGCGGCGTGAAACCTTGGTCTGCCTTTCTGCACGCCTCCCCACGCAACTTATTTGCCAATACAAGCCAACTCAACTTGACCTTCCAGCAGGAGACCATCCCTCCGCATTCTTCTGAAAACGCCCACAGATCCGACGGGGGGCGTTTCAGGGAGAATAGGGAAGCGAAGCGCGAGACTAATCATCCCCACCGTCGGCGCGTGATCATGAGACATTGGGTTCTACCCGAGGGCGGCGGACCCGCGACCCTTCCAGGGGCGATGAGATCGTGCATGGGTTCGATCGCTTTCATCGGACGCCAATGAGAGAGAACGCCTCGTTTTCGTCCAGTGCGGTGCGCGCCTTCTGTGAACGCGCCTGAACAGTGTACAGCCGCCCCCCGCCGAGAAAAATATCAGCGCGGCGGGGCAAGGAAGTGATCCAGCACGTGACGACTCGACAGCTTCAACATCGGAAAACGTAAATATCAAACTGTTGTGGCTATATCACGTTATTTTGGTGCAATGATCGAAGTCGCGTAAATAGAAGTACGTATATGTCTAGATGCGTAAGATTTTGGAAATGCGAGCGCGCACCCAAACGGCTTGATCCCTTCTGACAGACAGCGACCATGGCGGACGAGAGCGCGGCGCCGAGCGACTTTGACGCGCTGCTGCGCCACGTGGAGGAGCTTGAGGCGGTGCGTGCGCGTCTCTGACGAATCCTCCGTGATCTCCGCTTGCGACTGATGTGCTGCACGCGCTCTGGCGCCCCCAGGTCGCGAACCCCGACGCGACGCCGTACGCCTCCCACTATCGCATCATCGAGACGATCAACAAGTGGCTCACGACGCCACTGCCGCCGCTGGTGCGTGTGAAACGCGGAGAACGAATGTATGGAAGGTCAGTTAATGGCTGATTCTGTTCTTTCACTAGGAGCGCGCGATCGCGAACGCGAAGCTGGGCGCCACGTACCTCCACGTCGAAGAACCACATAGTACGGTTGTGTTCTTCCTGCCGTGGAGACCACCGTGTATTCTAACTGGCGTCTGTGTAGATGCGCAACCGGCATTCGAGAAGGCCGCCGAAGTTTTGTGTCCGGAGCTGCTCGCGTACGCAACGAGCGCGACGCCCTCTCCCGCTGCTGCCTCCTCGTCAACGCCACCATCGAAGGCGGAGATCCAGAAACTACTCGCTGGTACGGTCTCCGCGGCTGTGTTCTGTGGTATTGCTGTAAGATCTCACGCGCTCCCTCGCCTGTGTAGACCTCCCGATTGTGCGCCTCACCGACGGCGCCAGCGAGCACGCGGACCACGTGCTGGAGCTTCTGAACCAGACTGGCATCCTGTGGTTCAACCGGTCGCTGCCCCTGCGCGCGCTCTGCTACTTTAAGGCCTGCGCTGAGCTATGCGCCTTCTTGGAGGCCAAGGCACCGGAGGGTGACGAGACCCAAGACGAAAAGCTGGAGCTGCTCGTGGCACTGCGCACCCACGCGTATTTCTACCTGGCCCAAGTCTACGGCTCACTGCAGCTTGCGGACGAATCGGCATTGTATTGCCTCGCAACGCTCGAGCTGCAGCTGCAAAGCTACACAGCTGCGCCTTTGAGCGACGCCACGGACGTCCACGAGTGGATCAAGAACGCGCTGCGGCTCGTGGACTACTACATCGAGACCGAGAACGGCAGCCAGGGCGCGATGTGCCTCCATGCGTGCGAGTTTTTGCTGGAGCATCAGTTGCGCATTGAGAACGATGGTGCTGAAACCGATCCCAGCGCTGTGACAACTGACGAGCGTGATCAGCGCCGCGCTGAGATCTTTATGGCGTGGGCAAGACTGCATCAGCAAACTCTTCAGCTTGCGCAGCTGTACCGTGAGGGAGTCGCACCCGCGCCCCGCACCGTTGAGTATGTCGACAGCGTCGGCAGTCGAGCGTCACTCCACGACACATTGCAGCGCCTCCAGGCTTCGATCAGTGGTGCGAACACTTCAGGGCGCATGAAATACTATCCACCAAGCGGAGTGGCCACGTACGACAATGCGCGCGACGTGTTTAAGATGGGGGCAAGCGCATGCGAGGAAGCGCTCAAGGTGTTCGTGCTGGACGGCTTTGTGACGGCGCATATCCAATTGCTTCAGTTGCACAGCCAACTGTATCGCCGACTCTTATCATGGGAGACGGACCTCAAGCGCCAAATCGCCATGCACTTGCGTCGTCTCGCGCTGCTCACCCCCATGCTGGGCAACGCTATCAACCCGCGCGCGTACTGCGCCAAGTTGCAAGAGCTATACTTCGAATGCGCCGAAACTGCTGCCGAGATTTTCGACCTCAAGCAGTTCAAGAAGCGAGGCGAGAACGACCCGAAAACCACAGCGTACATGCTGAAAGCCGTCAACTGGTACCAGCAGTATCTTTTCCTATTTTACGCCACCGACGAAAGCGAGGCTGCCGCTCGAGCTCGCGTCACGGGCCAAGACAAGATGATTCTTGGAGGAAAGTCCACTCTGTTGCCCAGCTCGGCTTCCAGCATGACCCCCGTCGAGCTGAAGGCTGTCTTGCAGGGATACTTTTCGCTTGCTCGCGCGTGTAGTAAAGTGGTTATCGCGCAAGACCACGAGAAGACCGTGCTGTTGTGGAAAAAAGCGATCGAGTACAACGAGGCGGTCTTGGCTCTTGTGAAGAAGTACGAGCAACTGCCTTCTAACGACGCCAATGCCAAGCGACTGAAGGAGATGTTCAAGGCCGAGACGAACATCTGCGAGGAAATGCTGGAGCTGTTGCCTGAAAAGATCAACCAGCTCGTGTACAACGGCAAGGCTCTTTAGACCGTACTCGTGAACTCCGCCCCGTGCAAATCCAAGCGTGATGTTTTCGACCGAAAGATCAGCTTGTCGACTCCAATGACAGCAGACTCCCGATTAGCGTCGTGTTGACCACCCCGGGTCCAGACAGCTATCGTTTGCGGTTCTCATGTGATCGAATAGATGATTCGAAGTTACACGAAGGACCACGTGGTGGTGTGTGCGTACACCGCCCTAATTGGGTAGCATACACACAGCTCTTTTCGTGCTTCCTGGATCCTGGATCCTCTCAAGGAGTCGAGGATCCGCAAAAAGGACCTTTTGGCGGCATCTCTCCTACACGCACTCCTCGCTCCGAACACGCATTCTGACAGTTCATACCGGTACGCGACCGGTTTGATACCAGTATCGCGGAGGCTTTGGTTTCTTTGTTTCTCGGGTTGGTTCAACATTGGGCGCGCGGTCCCATACTGAACACAAGTGCACGAGATCCGCGTGGGAGCACGATGGAGTGGGCGACCCAGTGGCACGGGCCCGAGGGCAAGGTCCACGCGGACAAGCGCACGGTCGAGTACACGGGCCGGGGCAACCACAGCGCCGACGCCGTGAGCTTCGTGGGCGCCGTCTCGGTCGGCCAGGAGCTCGCGGCGCGCGCGCGACGCGCGGCGCTCGACAACGCGCGCCGCGCGCCGTGCCTCACGACGCCGCTCGACGGCGCTGCAGCGGCCGCGGCGGCGAGCAGCGCGGACAATGCGCAATGCGACGGCGGCGGCGACGCTGGAGCGGCAGACGCGCGGGGCGCGGGGAAATGTAGCCCGAACACACACGAGAGCAAGAAGAACAAGCATCGCGGCAACGGCAACGGCAAGGCGAGCAAGAAGCGCCGCGTGGGCGCCAAGGAGAAGAGCGGCGCGAATCGTCACGGGGAGTGGGGTGGCGACGACGATGGCGACGGCGCGGGCGAGTTGCTGCACCTGCCGGTGTACTACTTTGAGGTGCAGGTGTTGGCAACGCGTCATTTCCAGAGCGACCCAGGCGGCCCGCACGGCGAGTCGGACACGAGTACAAGCAACCAAGGGATACGTCAAGGCGAGGGGTCGAGTCTGCTCGAGGATAGCGAACAAGACGACGAGGACGAAGAAGAGAACGGTGAGGAAGACAGTGAGATGAAAGACGACGACGACGGCGACGGGGAGGACGACGAAAGCGACGAGGCGGCGATGGACGTGGATATGATGGAGCGCGCCGTGGACGCGAGCGCGCCATGGCGAGGACGTGCGCGGCGTTTGATCCACGATCACTTGAGAGTGACGGCACAAGACATCGTCGCGTCAGTGAGCGAGGGAGGAGTGGTGTCTTCCTCTTCAAGCGGTGGTAGTAACTCTGCAATTCGGCACAATGGCCACGGAGCGGACGCGACCATCGGGATCGATATTGGAAGCAATGGCGATGCTTCGCACGAGCGTCGCTCTTCGCAAGATCACACGAGTCCGACTGGAAGCGCGATAAGTAGCCGACTCGTTCGATCGACGTCATCAACATTATCGCCGCCATCTCCACCACAACTCAGCCACCAGCAGCTGCTTCTCTCCTTTCCACTGAGCTCGAGTACTATCCACCAGATTCGAATGCGTCTCGAGCGGCAGCATCAAGCTCAGTCGCAACGGCGCCGATTTTCATCCTCCGGTTCATCGGAATCAGGCAGTGTGTCGCTGACCTCTGCAATATCCAACATGCACGCACGCCAGCGACGGGAGACAATTCGTCGGAAGCGTTCAACTCATCGGATTGCCGTTGGTTTCATGTTCTCCAAGCACGAAGGTGACTACAAGCGTGATATCTGCCACGAGGAACTGGGGCGCCAAGCGTGTGGCATTGCGCTGGTTGGGAAGACTGGCGCAGTTCTTTCGAACGGACAAACTTTTCTGCAAACCGATGTGCGATTCGGCCACGGAGATACCGTCGGGTGTGGCGTGATTCTTGACACGAGAACGTTCTTCTGGACCGTGAATGGAAGACTTGTCGCAACTATACCAGTCAGCGATGTTCACCACCTTGACGACTACGAGGACCACACCACCGACGACAACAACGGTGCAGAGTGGTTCTCTGCTTGGGCCAACCATATACTTCCGGCAGTCAGCCTCCATGAGCATGGTGAGTGCGTGCGTGCTACCTTCGGGGTGATGCCGCGAGAACGTTTTCGCTTCGACTTGCGCTCGTTCAAGCAGCAACAGCTCAAACATCGGCAAACGACTCTGTCGACGTACACCGTTGCGAAGTCACAAAATGGGCTTGTACTGGACCGTAACGAAGAAGACATCATGCACAAGCTTGTGGAAGACTATTTCGTGCACTTCGGCTATGGCAATGCCCTGGCCGCACTTCACAACCTCCACAACGGGAATCGTTCCGACAGCAGCCCCCAAGGAACCCGCTCGATGGATTTACGCCACACCGTTCGGCAGATGCTATACGCATTCAAAACCCGAGATGCTCTTGAGCACCTCGAATCCGCCGCGAAGTTTGTGTTACCGTCGGACTCTATCGTGCTTCGCCATTGTCACATCCTAAGCGTCGTGGATGTTCTTTACGAGGGAATGGACATGAGACGCAGGGGCAATAGCGCAGAAGCGATCCTTATAGCGCAAGAGATTCTCCACAACTATCTGCATGCCCCCGACAAACAAGACGAGAGCCTGGCAGAGATTCGGGAGTTCATGAGTGTGCTGCTCTATCCTTCGGTTGATGCGATTCCCAACGACTGTGCAGGGCGACGGTTTTTGATCTGGCAGTTCCGCGAAGAAGTGGCCGATGCCGTGAACGATGCCTTATTGAGCAGTAAGCTTGAGCCATGCGCTCTAGAAACCCTTGTCGATGACCTCTCCGAGCTTCAGCGAGAGTGTCTGACAACTGCTATATCGCCGTTTCCCGCCGACGAAGAGCATCGCCACGTATCGCGTTTCCATTCCCGGCACAGGCGTGAGCATGGCCACAAGAAGCGGCGAGCCGGCAGCAGACAGTCAGAAGATGACTCGGAAGACGATAATGACGAGTCCCAATCGTCTTCTTCGGGTGAGAGTGTGGACGACGAGGATGATGATGACGACGAGTAGCGAGAGGCTACGGAAACAATACCACGACCATGACGAGCCAGCATGAGACCATTGATTCGTGTAGCTGACGCGTGTTACGGTTTCTCAATGGCATGGGTCGTTGGTATGTGAATATTTGAGCAGATGAGTGCACGGATACCCTCCCGAACGAAGCTTGTCTGCCATTTAGTGAGCATAGGTCTACTCTGTCGCAGTTCAAGTGGCAGGCTTCTCTCGTGTGCGTACTTGTGCTGCACACCATTCCAGTGAGCTGGCAGAAAACAGACTGTGACCTCGATCGTGGTGTTGCCAAGCGAAAACGGCATGGGTTCACCGAGGGTCACATACACAATGAATATGATGGGGTTTTCGCATCCGCATGGTCCTGTGTATTATACACAGGACCATGCGGAAAGGTTCATTTGCGAGCCGGTTGCCCTTGTTGATAGTCTGGTGGAGTTCCAACTGGCCGCAGCCAGACAAACAAATCCTGGCATACACTCCCACCTGGCGTTCTTCGCAGTTTCCTGGAAGCCCGCGAGGACAAGTCATATTGTAGCAAAGTGCGCTTCAACTCGCAATCAAAGTTCCCCAGCACTGTGCTGCGGCGCTCCCCCCATCTGCATCCATAGTATCGCCCGATGCATTGGATGTGCACCGAAGTGACGAGATAAAATGGCCCCCCGAGTGCTACAACACTTGGGAGTATCCAACTGCGAACCGTAACTTTCCTCTTTTTATCAACGTCACGACTATACTCGTCGACGTCGCCCCTCTCACATTTGCCCACCCAAACCACTTCACCTTGCGCGGGCCATCCAAGCATGCGTAAGACGCTCCGTCATCCGTCTTCAGCCTGAAGACGGAGCGCTGGGGGATCGTTTGCTGGCGAGCAGGACCTCGTTCGTTCGGGATTGATTTCATTTCCCAATCTGCCCTCTTCCCCCCAAACAACCAGTCGCCTCCTCCTCCAGACATGAAGTGTTCTTTCCTGCTCTCCTGCGCAGTCGCGGCACTCGCGGCGCCCATGGCGGTGGACGCCCACGGATATATGATGCAGCCCAAGGCGCAGCTCGCGTCCGGCGATCCGACGCGCTACGCCGCGACGGTGCGTGGCCAGAACGTGCTCAAGGTGCCCGCGGGCGGCTCGTTCTCGAGCACGCCGCAGATCAACGTGGACTCCTTCACCAAGGCCTTCAAGTCGAGCGGCTTCGGCTCGCTCAAGGCACTGATCGAGAAGGCGTCGCCGTCCACGCCGTCCTGCGGCATCACGCCGTCGGGCGGCGCCGCGCAGGACGTGCCCAACGAGGTCCAGTGGTCGGCGTTCGCGGACTCGCACGTGGGTCCCTGCGAGGTCTGGTGCGACAACAACCGCGTGTTCCAGGAGGACAACTGCGCCGGCAAGTACCCGGCGCGGCCGGCGCGGCTGCCCATCAACAAGGCGCAGTGCAGCGGCGCCAAGCAAATGAAGCTCGTGTGGCTCGCGCTCCACTCGCAGGACTGGCAGATCTACATCAACTGCGCGCCGCTCAAGGGCGCCGGCGCGAGCAAGTCGCTGCGCAGCTACGACTTTGAGGACGCGAACGCCACGCGCGCGTGAGCAAGCGAAGGAGACGACGGGCATCCTCCCGATGGAAACTTTCTCCGTCATCCATATATGTAACCCTTTCATGAGTTGCCTTTTCTGGACCGGGTTTACTGGATTTGGGTTCGGATCCATGCTGGATGAACCACTACAACTCTGCAGTCACATGGCCGGTCTAACATTCCGTGTGGCACTACAGGCTGCTGGCGCTCCGGAACGCGTCCGGCGAACCAACGCTGGATGTGTGGGATGTTGCTCGCCGGGTCTGACTGGCGGTCCAGCCCGCTTCGTTGACGCGGTCGATTCCGACGGTGCGGGCCACCACCTGGCTTATCCAGAACGCCACGCAGCTCCGACTCTTGAGCCGCGCGGACTGATCCTGATCGACAGCGGCACGCGACTAAACCAGTTGGGGAGAGTCTCGTACTGTACTGTAGGTGGAGTGCTTGAAGCAGTCAAGGAAGACAGTTTTCTTTCTTGCTTGAACCGACAGTTGACTTGCCCCCAGCTGGCGCACCGATAACCACACCTACGTAAACCTATATGTTCCGTGTTATATGCACCATGCATTTGTAATATGCGTCTATATCGATCTCTTTCAACCTGTGAAACTGGATTTTCGGATGCCACCGGCCTTTTCGGCGGGGATATCGGCCGTGCCGCCAGCTGGCGGCGGCCGCCTCTACGTGTTGCCGTGGTTCCGAGCGTCGTGAACATGTCCAGTGCGGACGTCGCGTGCCGCAGACACAGCCGGAATCCGCGACTGTTTGCCGCCGCCGCCTGGACGGCGGTAGAGTCTATCCAGAGAGGCAGGTTGCGGCCGTTGACTTTCCAGAGTCTTCCTCTTCCACTGGATAAGTCCCTCGCTCATTCCAGCATTTGCCTCCCGGAAGCGCTCGACTCCCACCGCAACCAAAAAGCCCAGAACTATGAAGACCTCGCTCGTGCTCGCCTGCGTGGCCGCGGCCGCCGTCTCGGTGGACGCGCACGGCTACATGATGGTGCCCAAGGCGCAGCTCGCGTCCGGCGACCCGACGCGCTACGCGTCCGAGGTGCGCGGCTCCACGATCCTCACGGTGCCCGCGGGCGGCTCGTTCTCGAGCTCGCCGCAGATCAACGTCGACTCGTTCACCAAGGCGTTCAAGTCGAGCTCGTTCAAGACGCTGCGCGACCTCATCGAGCAGAAGACGCCCACGGGCAAGACGTGCGGCATTACGCCCTCGGGCGGCGCCGCGCAGGACGTGCCCAACGAGGTCCAGTGGTCCTCGTTCGTGGACTCGCACGTGGGCCCGTGCGAGGTCTGGTGCGACAACAACCGCGTGTTCCAGGAGGACAACTGCGCCGGCAAGTACACGTCGCAGCCCGCCAAGCTCCCGATCGACAAGGCCGGCTGCGCCGGCGCCAAGGAACTGCGCTTCTACTGGCTCGCGCTCCACTCGCAGGACTGGCAGATCTACGTCAACTGCGCGCCCCTCAAGGGCACGGGCTCGGCCAGCGCTGGCGGCAACAGCAACAACAGCGGCGGCGCCGCGGCCACGCCCGCTGTGACCCCGGCGGCTTCCACGGCGCGCCCGGCGACGCCGGCGTCGCGAGCGCCCGCCCCGAACACGCGCCCGTCGACCCCCGCGACAACGCGCCCGAGTAATAACAACAACAACAACAACAACAACAACAACAACAACAACAACAACAACAACAGTGACACTGTGGGCGGTGACTCGGACGCGGACTGCGACGACGACCTCCCGATCGCTGGCGATGACGACTGCGACGATGATCTCCCGGTTGCTGGCGACGACGACTGTGACGACGACCTCCCCGTGGCGGGCGACGACTGTGACGAGGATCTGCCCGTGGCCGGCGACGACAAGGATGAGTACGGTGGCGAGAGCGACAACATTGGCTTCGACGCGCTCCAGCGTGGCCCCAAGTACTCGCCCGGCAAGGCCAAGACCAACTAGACATCGCCGAGTTTTGGGAAAACGTGTGGGGGATCCCAACGAGGAGACTGGGTTTGGACCCGCTCTCGCATTTGTGTATGTTCCAATTCTCTCCGGCGCGAAACGTAGTAGAGTACTATTTCGAAAGTAATGTCTGCATGCAAAACGTACTGGACGCCAAGGGGTTCCATTTTCCGCTCCTCGTGCTGCTGTCTGTTGCGGTGGTGTCCCCAGCGCGGACAGCAATGGCGCCATTTGCGTCCTCTCGCGTCCACCTGGGGGTCGCCCAGCACGCACGACACTTCCAAATCAGAGACTGCCGTGCTGGCAAGCGTAGTCCTCGGTGTCCACAGACCGTGAGTCACGAGCTCACTAGACCTGCTAAGTGAATGGTGGGACGCGCGCGGTGGCGGGATTTGCAAACTGGTCATTGGAACGTCACTGCGGCGGCCTAGAGAATATTTTGCTGCTCCGGGCAGATAGATGGTGTGCGTGCGTGCATGCATAGAGGATGCACCGAGCTGACTCGGTCCACAGCAGCAAATGGCGTTGGCGACGAGGGCCAACGCACGCAGAGTTGGACGATTTGAAAGGCCCACGGATGAGAAACGTGCACCACGCACTCCTCCATGCACACCAATACGCTACTGCATCGATGGCGCTCGACGGGCTGCAGGCTCTGAATTCCACAGCCGTGTGTGTTTGTTGTTGTTTGCGCCAAGCACAATGATGACCAGACCGGAGACTGTGGTGCGCACGTAGCGAGGGCGGACGAAGGACCTCGTTGACGCCGGACGCCGTTTATGCAGGAATTATCCATGTCCCGAGGAACAATTCGGTACTGCGCAGGAACTACGAACCGAATGTGATCCAATATTTGAGCCGCGCACGTTGGTCTGGTTGTCGCGGTGCGATTGAAGCGCGCCACGCCATCGCCGGCCCAATGCCACTCTGCCGGTGAGCTCGTCAATTTGTGGTAGGGACACAAGCAGACGAACGCCGCAATGTGTTTTAAACTGAATCATATCTTCCAATACAAAAACACATATGTAATAGTTCAGCATGGCCAGTTTTATACTCATGAGCGGGAAGTCAGCAGCCCATCAAGACCTCAGTGATCGCGGACGCCGTTGTGCCACAAATTTCTCGCTCCTTCTCCTGTGCCACAGGAGATCTATGGGCAGCGTGAGCCGTGGATGAGATGACTGCGTGGGCGCCCACACACTGCAATGGACTGGCGCATTGGGTGGCGTCCTAGTAAACGCAGAACATCAAAGTGCATCAGGGCTCTGACTCAGGGGCCCCGCTGAGAATACACATGGGGAGTGCATTACACGCGGCCCCGCGTGTGCATGGGTGGACCACTGTGCTACGACCACGATGTGGCGCAACTGCGATACGACGGGGAGATCCTGCGTGCAGCGCAGGTCCATCCTGGGTCTCCGTTGCCTGGTCGGACTCGGGATTCCAGACTTCGGGAATGGATCCACTTCGAGTCTTGTCACCTCCGACTCGCCACACCACAGAGGCCAGCCAGCCAGCCACGAGCGGACGGTCTGCAGTCTCCAATTTGCATTGTACGTGGCGACAGCACAATCGCACGTGCCATCTTCTGCCGTCAACTCACCCAGCGATCGTCACCGGGCCGATCGTATCGTCGCGAAAGCTTCTCAGGTCTCCCCAATCCATCCGCGCGCGACCAAAGGAAGAGCGGAGGCGGGCACTTCGTAAAATTTGCCGGCGGCCCAAACAACTCCTCCCATCTTCGACACAGCACTACATTTCTTCGATGGGACTTGACCGCACATCGTCCGCTTCGGCGCTCAAGAAGGCGGCCGACCGCCACTTGCGGACCGGCGCGCCTTCCTCCATGGACTCCAGGTACTGGACGCCGCCCAAGCAGCCGCTTGACCTCTCGACCTCGACCGAGTGCCTGCTACTGGACCGCATCGAGGACACCGTCTCGTTCGTGCTCGACTGCCTGGGGCCCAACGCCGCGGTCGTAACCAACTGGAAGGTCAAGGCGCGCCGCAACGGCATGTCGTTCTATGAGGACCATACCCTCCAGCAGACCAAGCAGACGGATACCTCGAAGACGCGCTACTGCTGTGTCACCCAGAGCATCGCGACAGTCGAGGACGTTATGGAGATATTCGTGGCCTCCGACAACGAGACACTCAAGAAGAACGCGCGCATCATGCACAACAAAGTGGTGGACACGCGACTAATCTCGGTGATCAAAGGCCCTACTGCCGAGAACCCGTACGCGTCCACGTACGTTAAGTACACGCGCGTGAGCTCCGGTCTGTGGCACCGCGACCGCGACATGTGCGCTGTGGTCGCGACCGACTACGTCGAGATGAGCGACGGCTCGACCATGGGGTACTGCCTCTGGGACTCGGTCGAGCTCGACGAGTGCCCCGACCTCACGCTTAGTCAGGGCGTCCAGCGCACACGTATGGTGCGCTCCGGGTATATCGTGCGCAACAGCGGGCAGCCCAACGCGACGACGCGGATCGTGTACTTTTGCGGGCTCGACACCGACACCGAGATCAAGGCCGAGACCTCTGCCGTGCAGGGCCGCCTGCGCCGCATGAGCGTCTCGCAGCAGGTTACGCCGGCGACCGTGTTCCACGCGCTCGACCAGATCGGCGGCAACCTCGAGCGCATCAGCGCGCACTTTCGGCGCAAGCCGCTCGACGTGCACCAGTTCGCCAAGCGGTCGGACTGGTCATCTCTGTCGCAGGCGCGCTACTGCTGCAGCTGTCATCACATGTTCTCGCTGCTCTCGCGGCGGTACAACTGCACGGCGTGCGGCGAGGTCATGTGCCGCACGTGCGCGCAGAAGGAGACCGTCGACTTACCCGGCGTCGGGCTCAAGACCATGAAGATCTGCGCGTTCTGCGTGCGCGGCATGGACGAGACCTTCCGCATGTCGCGGTCGTCGACGCAGATCAAGTCGACGAGCCGCAGCACGGCCATCCACCACTCCCGCGGCAACGATACATTCCTGCGGCGAAGTCCCGCGTTCGCTTCAGACGACAGCGACGACGGCGACATCCGTGACCTACGGGGCACCACCTCGAGACTAGTCCGTTGGTAGACTAGACACTCGTCAATATAGAGATATTTATTGAATGGGAGTTTCGCTCCCCACTCATGTGTATGATGCTGTTAATGCGCGGGGGCATTGTGTAGAGCGTGTTCTTGGATTACGTGCGCATCCAGGCCGGCATGTTCGGGTTCTCATCGTTCTGGCTTGTCACCGGCACCACGGGCTCAAAGTTCGACTCGGTGCGAGGCGTCTTCTTGGGCGCCGGTTTGCTCGGCGTGGGCGGAACGTAGGCGCTGCCGCTGGCCGAGGCTTCCACTGACGGCTGCGCAGGCGTACCACGCGCGGCCTTGGACGAGATCTGGCTCGTATTGTTGTCGAACACGAACACGCCGATGATCTGCATCGCCGCGCACGCGAGGCACGCGACGCCTTCGATGATCAACAGCACATACGTCTGGCACCGGCACCCGTCGTTCATGTTCTTGCCGATGATCGCGATCATGATGCCGGCGACCGCGAACACGATCGCGCGGCCGAGACGGTAGCGCATGAACCCGAAGAAGAAGAAGAAGAGCTCCGACTTGCTTTCACCGAAGAAGAGTAACGCGCCAAACATCACGCCCAAGAAGCACATGCAGCCGAAGCTCGCCTGGCCCTCGAGCGCACCGCTGGTCTTGGTGAGATGGTGGAAGCCGGCGCATGACAGCGCGAGCAGCGCGAGCCCCACGAGCGCGCTCACGAGGCGGATGAAGGGCTTGAAGTCCGCCATGTCGAAGCCCATGGCTGGTGGCGGCGAGGGACAGCTATTACGCGTCGAGGAAGCACGGCTTTTCTGATGGAGGCCAAATTCGCCGAGTGGAATGGAAACGCCCGAGAGAATGCGGCGGCAGATGCGGGAGCCGGGACGTCCGCCCGCGACGAGCAGCTATTTCTGAAGCAGCATCCATAAAAAGACGTCGCCTTCGTTATCCGGATGGCTTCACAAGGTATCCGGATATGTATGCTTTTGTAATTTTCGCAAACCGAACCCTCCTCTCCTCTCTCCCTCTGGTAACGCAATCACCTGCTATCAGTAGGTGCATGCCATAAAATATCTTGATTCAGTTTACGGAGCACAAATTTCAATTATGTTTTTGGGAGGATTTATGTGGATCAATCCCACCCAATTATAATTGATTGTCTACTGTCTGCCGGGCAATTGTGCCCCCGCCCTTCGAGTCACGTCGCTGGCGGCCACGGCATTCGCCGGCGCCATTTTGATTGACAGGAACGGAGGTCTTCTCGAGCGTTCGCCCTCCGCTCCGCTCCGCCGCCTCCTCCTCCTCCTCCTCCTCCGGCGGTCCTCTCCTCCTTCCGCCACCCCTCCGCCGTCACCAGCATGTGGGCCTCCGCCGCCGCCGGGGACGCCTCCGCCGCCAACGGCCGCCGCTCGCCGCCCGGCGCCGCGTCCTCCTCCTCCGCGCCGTCCGCCGCCTCCGCCGTCCCCTCCGCCTCCACCGGCGTCTGGGGCTTCGACGCCGGCTCCTTCGACGCCCAAGGCTCCGCCGCGGCGTCCTCCTCCTCCATCGGCGGCGCGCCGGGCTTCCTCCACTCGCACGTGAGCAAGTCGCGGCTGCTCTGGAACCGCACGGCGCCCGAAGAGGAGGAGCGCGAGGAGGAGGCGCTGCCCTCGTACCTCACGTACCTGCAGCCGGCGTTCCGGTCCTCCGCCGCCGCCTCCTCCTCCGCCTCCTCCATCAGCGGCCTCGGCGAGCGGATACCGGCCGCGTCCGCGGCCTCCGCCGCCTCGGCCACCTCGCTCACGTGGGGCGACGAGACGCTCGCGGCGACGTCCTCGCTCTCGGCCAACTCGAGCCACTTTGTGCCCTCGTCGGCGTTCGGCGCGCTCTCGCCCACCGCCGGGCCGTTTGTGTCGGCCCACCACCACGCGACATCCTACGGCGGCGCGTCCTCCGCCGCGACCGGCGGCGTCGAGACCAAGGGCAAGGAGCTCGCGCTCGCGCTGCAAGAGTTTGTGCGCCAACAGGTCGAGCAGCAGCAGCAGCGCGCGCGGCCGCCGATCCACGCGGCCAACGGCAGCGGCGGCGGCAACTGCAACTGCGAGCCGCTCAAGGCACGCGTGTCGGATCTCGAGCAGAAGCTCGCGACGCTGCAGCAGCAGATCGGCGGACTGCTCGCGGCGAATAACAGCGGTGGGTCGCCGGCGCCGCCCGGGATCAGCACGATGCCGACGCCGGCGCCACCGTCTGTGATGATGCCGCAGCACCCTCCGCTGCCGCCCACACCGCCGCACTCCGGAGGACTCGGCGTCGGGGGCTTTGGCGCGGTCCCGCCGGTGCCGCCGTCGATGGAGTCGCCGACCTCGGCGGCCGCAGCCGCGAGCGGTATCACGGATCGCGTGTCGACGCTTGAAGGCCGCCAGAGTGCGTTCCAGTCGCAGCTCGCGCAGATCTCCAAGGTGCTGGGCGTGCCAATCGGCAAGCACGGCAAGAACAGCCAAATCAAGAACCTCGTGCAGACGCTCCGGGAAGAAATCGACACCAAGCTCGTGACGACCGCGAAGGAGATCGAGACCAAGTGCATTGCGACTGTCGGCGAGGAACTCGAGCAGGTGGTGTCTCGTGTGGTGGACGAGCGGCTCCAGGGTGCGGACGCGACCACTGCGGCTCAGCCGCAGCTGCCGTACGATGCTGTGTTTGGTGCGCTTGCCGAGGAGCACGAGGCTTCGCTGGGCAAGCTGAGCGCGTACTTTGAGGAGCGCCTCGGGCAGGAGAGCAAGCAGCGTGTGGGGCTCGAGAGCCGCATCCAGAGCCGATTCGGAGAGCACGAAGAGTGGCTGCAGCAGCTTGAGGGTGAATTTGGCTCGTGGCACGACAGATCGTCAACTGTGGCGTCGCAGCTACGCGTGCTCCAGAACAAGATCAATGAAATGGACGAGAAGTGGAAGGGTGAGCAACTGAAGTGGAGCAAGCTCGCGTCGGACATCCAGCTCGGCACGGTGGGCGGCCCAGCGGCAGCGAACGGCGGTGCCGCGTCATCCGTGAGCGTGACGACAACTACGACGACCACGTCAGTGGAGACGTTGACGCGAAGCGTGCATCAGCTACAGACCCAGTACAAGCAGTTCCATAGTGAGTACAAGACCGAGACCTCGGAGCTGCGCGAGAACCTCGTGCTCATGGACACGTGGGTCAAGACGTCACGCCAGGAAACGCGCGACCTGGGCAAGAGCGTCAAGGGCATGAAGCAGCTCGTCGAGAAGCTGGTGCGTGACACGGGCTCAGCCGAGGAGTTACTGCAGCAGTACGTCAGCACGATCACCCACCAAGTGGCGAGCGTGACTCGGCAGTACGTGTCCGTGCGGATCCGAGACAACAACCGTCTCATCGACGCCACCCTCCGTGCGCGCGTGCCCGCGTACCTGGAGAACGAGTCGGAGAACTTTATGCTCGTGCGGCCAGAGAAGAAGGCGGAGGGCGACACTACCACACACAACTCGAGTGTCGTGCTCCGGGACGACGACGACGAAGGCATCCAAAAGCTGCTCAAGCAGCACGTCGACGAGGCCGTGGCCGCGTCTGTGGGGACCTCGAGCGAGTCAAGTGGTACGTCGTCGCCGTCAAAGAACAATGAAAAGTAAGTGGATCTATGTCGAACGCTGGATCAGCGAGTCGAACCCGCACCGTCCTGGCGACAGGACATCGTGCGGATCGGCTCTGTGGGCTCTTTCGGTGGACCAAAGTGCGCGCATTCAACGACGCAGCTAGTCTTTACTCGCTTGCGAACTGGAATGTCCGCGAGGTCGCCCATCGAGTTCCAGCCAGCTAAATCAAATCAGGTTGGTTGTACTGTAGGTGAGGATAACCATTCACAAACCACTGCAACCACCAAGTCACCGAGCACTGTTTTGATCATTTTTTTACACACAAGACCATTGTCTTCGCTCTTGGCGCTCATACTCACTCACTTTATGCATGGCAACAGAGACTGGAACGGAGACTCCTCACGTCCCGCTCTCGTCGGAATCCCTACAGACTCACCTGCCGGGTGTTCATTAGGCCTTCGTGATGAAGATGTCGCTCGCGGCGTAGTTGCACAGCGGCGGCAGCGGGCCGTCGCCGAGCGAGACCGGCTCGTTGCCCGGCGTGGTGCCCTGCGACCAGCCGCACACCACGACCTTGGATTTGCTGGTCTTGATGTGGATGTTGCGCAGCGTGGCCTGGTCGCCAAAGTTCTTGTTGACCAGCACGATCCCGCTCTTAGGGTTCACAGCGAGCACGTTCGAGACCGTGACCTTGCGCGCCGGGCTGGTGGCGCAGTTGCCGCACGAGCGGAAGAGCTTGCCGAAGTTGCTGGCGTAGAAGCCGTCGATGACCACGAGGCCGGCGCCGTTGTGCTGGATGACCTTGTCCTTGGCTTCGCGCGCGCCGCCGCCCATGACGTACGCGACGCTGTTGGCCGAGCCGCCCTTGATGGTCAGCGCGTCCTCGCACACGGCGTCCCACCACACGTTCTCCAGCTTGCAGTCGTGGTTGTCGCAGTGGACCCCCTCGCCCTGGTTCTTGCCGATGATGACGTTCTTGAGCGTGGCGCCGGGCTCGAGCAGGAACACGGCACTCTTCGATCCTCCCTCGCTCTGGCCCGTGCACGTGATGTCTGAGCGGTCGTAGGTCTGCATCTTACCATCGAAGACTTCGCCCTTCTTGACCGTGATCGGCTTGGCATTCTTCACGGCACCCTTGCTGGCGGGCCAGGCACCAGTCGGGAGCGGAGCTGCCGCGACGAGCGACGACGACACGAGCGCGAGCAGGGCCGAGAGCTGGAAGATCTTGGAGAGCATGGTGAAGAAGAAGGAGTCGAGGGGGAAGGCTGAGCTGAAGTGGTGCTTGGCTTGAGGAGGCAAATTGCCGAATGAGAAGCACGATTCGGCCTCAAGGGCACCCTGGAACTTGCCTCTCGTCCCGGCGGCAACGGGGGTGCGTCACCCTTGGGCAGCAACAGTGCGCTCGAGCACGCGTGGCGTTGTGAAAGCAAGAGGGGAGCCGTGGATGGTTGGTGACTTGGTTCCATCTTCAACCATTTCCAGGCGGCACGGCGGAATCCAGAGATCTTCGTCTCCGCCGCGATAGGACGAGCGTCAAATCCTTTGAACTACTTAGGCTTCCGTCGCAACGATGTCGCTTGGATCGTCGCACGGACGCCTCAAGCTTTGCAGGTCGCTCAGCCATCCGACTCCGCGGCGATGGGGTTTACGCCAGCCGAGCGGAAGTGGGTCCTCACAAAAAGAGCCGAGTTTGCGATGAGTGTATTGAACCTTAGCTGGAGGAGGGAGATGGGTGCTCTGGGTCCGCTGGTCGGAAGCTTGGCTGGCTGACGCTTCTTCGACCAGGCGAATGATCGGATCGTGAGTCACTCCGATCACGACTCGTCTATTCAACGATTCTGATGCGGGACGATCGTTATCGCGTAGGCTCTACGGTATCCGTGCAGCAAGCAGGTGAAATGGAGGAGGAGGCGGGAGTCCCGCCTGGACGGATCAATTACGCACCGCGAATAATTCTCAGCTTGCTGAGGCGTATCCTTGGACAACACCAGGCGTTCACGGCATTGTAGTACTCAAGCACTGATGTTTGCTGATCCGAATCTTCACGTTGAAGCGACAAGTACAGTGGAACCCATGGTCGTCATGCCATGCCTACGACTCAGTGGCACCGATCGCAATATGTTGCCTGTTATGCTGGTCGCTAGGGATCAATAATCGAGGATTTTCGTTAGCTTGCATCGAGGCAGCAGGTGTTCCCAAGACGCAATGGCCGACAGCTAAACGAGCTCAAGTGGTTCTCCACATCTTGGATTTGCTGCGCTGTTCTTCCACAAAGCCGTGGTGTGTACTGATCGTGTCTGTTGGCCCGGATGGTCCTCCGGATCAACGAGGATAACAGTTGTCCTCGTTGATCCGGAGGACCATCCGATTTGATTTGATTTGATTTGGTGTACCGGTATTAGTTACAATAGAGAACCCCCGGAGGAACATCCGGATGACGCTCGTGTGCGAAGGTTCTGGTATCTGCCTTTTCACTGGTTGGTCAACGATCCCGAACAGCATCTCCGCAGTCAATACCGATAAAAGGGCAAGAGGCTTCTGTCCCGATGGGCGGAAGCGAGGCATTCCCGGCAAACATCGGCCAGATCTTGGAATATACTGTGGACCGGATGAATATGATCAATTGGTGCCGCTTGCAGGCACCATCCCGATCACCACGCGCCTCTGATTGCTCTCACGAATCAGAGATGTGTAGCAACCCGCGCGGATCGGCACGGTCTTTGGTTCAATGCCGGCCAGGACGAGAGAGCGGCAATGGCGGCAACACAGCAGACGACGGCGATGCTTGTCGCTCCAGGTGATTTGAACTGGGATGCTCGTCCAATTTTGCGAATGCCGAGCGAGGGTGCATTGCCGCGTCGTAAGTGAGCGCACCAGACAGCTCCTGAGGGTCAGGGCACGCAAGCAACAGCGGCGCGAAGCGTGCATTGCGGTCAGCAACCGTCGCGATCTCTCTGGGGAACGCACCTGGCTATGTACAAAGATGCTCTTACATCAGTTCATCTCTAAAGAACGTTCCTAACCGAACCAAGTAAGTTTGACATGTAACTGTATGCGACATACCAGCGTTAGGAACTCTCCGCGGAAAGTCTTGTATAGTGGAGTGGGGAGGAGCATCTCTCTCTACAAGAGAATCGTCGAGTCCCAGACAGCAACCCGTCGGGCCCCAACACACAGAGCGAGCACCCTCGATTTCCCGACACCTGGGGGTCGTCCCTTTCGCCCGCTGTAAACCGCGCGCTACTCGCCGACACCCGCGGCCGACGTCTCTAATCGAAAGTGCTGTCACGTGGCTATCGTTTGCGGTGGTTCTGGGACGCTAGTTCGCTCTACAGCCCACGCATCAAGCGTGTTTCCCTCCGGCATCAACCGACCTTCTTTGCCGCGCCATCCACCATGCCGTGGCGGTTCCTCCGCATGGAGGAGCACTTTGAGCTCATCAAGGCCAACTTCATCCGCTGCGAGGAGTGCAACGAGAACTTCTTTTTCGATTTCCTGCGCCACCCGCGGTGCGTGCAGACCCAAACGATCGAGGACACAAGAGGAAACGACGGCGCTCACGACGACGGTTGTGTGGTGTAGGTACTTTGTGACGCACTTCAAGACGTGCCACCTGAAGAACCTGCTCTACCGCTTCAATGGGTACTCGGAGGAGGAGAACCACAAGACGCGCTTCGGCCCGCGACGCAAGCGCGACGCGAACGCCTGGTTCGGCCAGCTCAAGTCCACCGAGAAGCGCATGGTAAGCCCAGTGCCTTCGTCGCCACAGTATGCTGTTGCAGGAAGGATACGTGGGTGACTGAGTTCTTATTGTACGTGCGCCTCTAGATCTCGATGCAGGACAACAAATGGAGCGAGATCACCGAGAACGAGTGCTGGTCCTGCCGCCTGTGCGTTTGCATGGCCCATTATTGAGTTGGATGGAGGTGTGGACTCACACGGGCATGCGTTGTTGCGTAGATGTAACGACGGCAAGGCCGATCTCACGCACGTCTTTGAGCTGAATGAGCTCGGACGGGGCCAGGCGTTCCTGCACCTGCGCCAGTTCCACGAGGGCGCGTACGAGGCGTTTCTACAGTCGCTACCGGACGTCCAGAACGCTGCGCTCATGAGTCTGCGCGAAGGCGAAGTCGTGGAGCCGCCCACCACGCCGGCGCACCGGCCACCGCTGCCCGTGACGAGCCGCACGATCCAGCAGCGCATGGCTGAGGCCGAGCGATCGCGCCTACGGCGGCTCCGAGCGACCTCGGAGGAGAAAAAGACAGAGGCGCTGCGCAGCAAGAAGCGTCGCGAGAACCTCACGCCCGTGCAGCGCCAAGCTGACTACGACCGCCGTAAGCGCAAGAAAAAGCGCGTGGAAGAGTCGGTGCGCAGCAAGAAGCGCCGCGAAGACGCGTCTGAGGCCACAAAAGAGAAAGAGGTGCTGCGCAGCCGCGAGCGGCGGAGGAATGCCACCGAAGAACAGCGACAACGCGAGGCGCTGCGGAGCCGCATGCGGCGCCAGAATGCCACCGAAGAACAGAAGATGAAAGAGCGCGAGCGCTGCCGGAAGCGCTATGAGGCCAAGAAAGCAGCGGGTGGGCGTCTCTCGTCGTCCGGCGCGGGCACGGACGATGGTGGTGACAGCGGTCACTTCAGCGACGTCTCGACCGAGGCATCCAGCTACCAGGCGCTCGTCCAGGACGACCACGCACTACCGCCGGCGATGGTTGGTGCGTCCGCGGTGCCTCGATACGGCAGCAACGCACAGTCTACGACGAGTTCACCGCCATCGCTGGACGCTCTCCCGCCGCAGCACCAGCAGCACCATCTCAACGCGCAGCCCTTCCATAGCAGTTTGGCGATGATGATGCCCGCGCACGCCACAACGCAGCACGATGGCCTGGGTGACACTGGTCTCCCCGCGGCCATGAACCACCCGATGCCGTCAGCGTCGCGTTCCTCCAATGGACCGACGCACTACCAGATGCATTCGATGAACATGTACAACCATCACCACCTGCCGCCCGACCCGAGACCGTTGGGGAACGCGTCGCGAGCGTCTAGCGGCGCACTTTTCGCCCCGCATCCTTCCACGACGATGCTGGCGAGTGGCCACGCCGACATCCAGCTCGGATTTGCCGTGAACCCCAACCTGCAACCCATGGCGCTCCAGCACGACCACGCTCCGCCGCACTATTTCTTCGACAGCGACGCGGCTTTGCTGGCTGGCGCCGGCACCGGGTTCCCCTCGCTACCCGTGGGCTCGACTCGAGCAAACGCGTCATCGACTGACTCCACAGCGCTCTGACAGCTCCGACACGGTCGAGGATCTCATGAGTATGCGTAGCATGCGTGTGACTTCTGTATTGAGTTGAGTAATTATGTGCTTGAATCGAAGCAAGAGATGGAAAGCCAAAACAGAATGCAGCAAAATTCCATATCTGCTAATAGGAGCAAAAGCTACCGCGAGGTCGCCACGAAGCGCTCGAGAAAGGCCCGCGCAGAGGACGTCGACTCGGTGGCGTGGCGGCCCGTGCCCATGCGCTGGTGGAGCTGCACGTCGATGCCCGCCGTGAGGATGCGCACGTCCGGGTGCGCGTACTGGACGAGTGCGACGACCTCGGCGGCGACAAAGAGCGCGACGATCGTGATCCGCTCGTCTTGGACGCCTGTGGAACGCAGCAGGTCGATGGCGGCGCACGCGCTGTCCCCGGACGCGAGCACGACGTCCAACAGTAGTACGTTGTGGTCACGCAAGTCGTTCGAGTGCGAGACAATGTGAAGTTCGAGTCCGCCGGTTTCTCGAAGTGAGGCACCAATGAATCCAGTTGACACTTCGGGTTCCAGTAGTCGAAACACGTCGAGAAGTGGGGTTCCGGATTCGCCAATCGCGACAGCGCACAATGAGTCGACGAGCGGCGGCGCACGGTCGAGGACATGCTCGTGCTGTTGGTTGTCCGCTGTGGCTTCGTCTGGATCGTCCAAGCCACTCTTGTGCGCGGGGGCCGAGACGATGCCGATGGCCTCCTCCATCAAGAGCCGCATCAAGCGCGCGTGACACCGCTTGAAGTCGTCGTCGGACGTCTCTCGGTTGAGCAGCTTGGTCTTGAGCAGTGAGATCGCGCGGGACTGCGCCTCAATGACGCGCGCGTGGTCGAACGAGAGGAACTCGGCGGCGGTGGGTGGCTCAGCGGCCGCGAGTGGCTTGAGTTCCAGCTCGGGGGCCTCACTGGTGTTCTGGCTCGGAGGACGCGTCGCGGCCTCTGCTTGGTGCGGAGCGAACGGTGCGGTCTCGCGCCGGGCGCTGACGGGCGCTGGCGCCGCCGTGTGTTTGGACCGCATCAAACGAGTCTTTTTCGGGTGTCGCGACAGCGGGTTCTCGTCCTTGCGCGCGAGCACGAGGTCCTTCTGCTTGAGCAGGTTGCAGATCGTCGAGCGGCTCACGCCGTACTCCTTGGCCAGCGCCGCCTGTCGCTCGCCCTTGGCGAGCCGCGACAAGATGATGCGCCGGTCCATCTCGCGGAGATACCGCGATTGCTTGACCACAGTCGCTGGCCGCGTCGCTCGCGACTCGGATCGCTTGGCGGGCTCTTCGGCCTTGCCCTCCTGGTAGACGCGGGCGGCGCTGTCGCTTCTCGGGGAAGCCTCACCGGGGGAATCCCCGGCGTGGAGTCCTTTCCATCCGCTGAGCTGGTCCAGTAAGTGTGACGAGCCGTCCAGGCTGCTGCTCATTGACAACGGTGAGTCCCAGGCGCTACCGGTTGCGTACGGGCTACCGCGTCCTCGGTCGTCGGATGCGGTCGATTGGAACGTGTTGCTGTACCACATTGCTGACGCCGTAGTCTCTTGGTGGAGCGCCTCGTCGCTTTCGGCGTGTGCCGGTGGCGGTGTTCTTGAGTACTCGTGTGAGTTAGTCGCGTCGCTTTGCCACGACTGTCGCGGGTGCGGTGTCCGCTCTGCGATGTCGCGCCGCTCGTCATAGTCGTGTATGGGATGACGCCGCGGGTGGACCGATGGTCCGGGCGAGCCGAGAGGGGAAGTGGTCTTCTCTCGCTCCACGGTGGCGCCAGTGAAGCGTCGGCCGCGGAGCTCCGCGACCCGCAGTGGCGCCAGTCTTGCAGCGTGGAGGTCGTGTGGCACGTCGGTATACCGCATTGCGCCGGCGTCCTCGTGGCGCCATCGCTCGTGGTAGTCGGCGCGATCGTGGGGGTGTCGCTCTTGGTCCCGGCGGCGTGGGTCGACAGAAGCGTGCTGCTCGAGCTCCTCCTGGGGCTGGATGTACCATGGGTGCCCGCCACGCGACGGCTGCATTCGCACTGCCAGATATCAAGGTAGACGCGAGCGGCTAGTGGAAAAACCAAAATTTGAACTGACCACCCGGGGGGAGACACGAACGATAAGGTAGTTTGGCACGGAAAGGATCAATGCAAAGGACGACCACCCGCCTCCGGCACTCCAAGCTTTCGGACGCCGCGATGGGGTCCGGCGACCGGGGACCAATGTGGCCGCGTGGTGATGTGGCGTGGGTGCGAGGCGGACCGATTTGGGTTTGGTGACGTCGCGCCGTCGCTGGGCGCCAGTGCACCAGACCGGTGTACAGAAGCGCATGCGACGGTTCGACTCCCCGGGCGTGCGCTCCAACGTGGGCTCCTCCGGCCGGCCAGGCGCAGCAAGCATTCCTCTTGTGCTGGCAGTGGGACGCCGTCAGGGGCGCATAAACGAGCCACCACCATCCGCGACCCTCGTCTGGCATTTTTGCCACTGGCGCGCAGCACGGTGAGATACCTGATGAGTGTTCGGCGAACACTCGCTGGGACAGACAACGGCTTTCGGATCAGAGGGGTCCTCTCCCCTCCTCGACGCCAGGCGGCCGTGACTTCGTAGGTCTCGCGATCGGTGCTGGGACCATGCGTCACTGTGTTTTTTTAACGGACGAGTCCACCGCGCAACCGCAGCCAGCCAGTGAGCAGTCTTCGGCGTTCGCCGTGTACATACAAAAGTTGGCTCAAAGCCCGAGTGGCTGCGCGCGGAGGAGGAAGAAGAAGGAGAACAAAAACACAGCCACCAAGCCTCCAACCACCGCCCGTTTCGCGCCGCCTTTCCGACGAATGGTGCATAAACCGTCAGTAAAATATAGAAGCTTTTGTCACTGTCATCCGGGAGTGGAGCCTTGATAATGCCTCGCGTTCGTCTCGACTCTGTCGATACAGAAAAATACAAATCCGCGGGAGGGAGGAGATCCACGCGGTGGGATGGCTTCCTTCTGTGCGCAACAAGCACTGCTTAGTGAGAAAGTGAGTCGAGCGCGCGCTGTTTGTGTGGATGGCTTCCGTGCTTAGTGGCAGTACAGAGCGGGGAGTCCTGCCTCATTCGGCGTTATTCATTTGTTTGTTGGTTTGTTTGCTTGTCTGCCTCGCACAGCCGAGGCTCTCGCAACAAGTTGACTTAACTTTCGACCGCGGGAGGGTACCCTTTGTTTGTTCGTCGTCGCGTTCTGAGTGCACTTGCTCTCGTCTGTGGACAAGGCACAATAAGATTCCAGTCAGCTAGAAGTGCGGGTACAATATGGAGGAGGGGTCCATCCAGGTGGGCCGGGGCCGCCGTGCTTCAACCTGGCGTGCCCGGCATCATGGCGCTGGTGCTGCGCCACGGCGGCGCGTTGCGTTGCGGGGTATTTATGCGCCTGCGCCTGCGGGCCATTGAACCTCAACCTCAACGTCCCGTATGCCTTCGACGTGAGCCGCACTGGACGGAGGCAGCTGGGCGCACACAGAGCGACGGTGCGCAGCTGAGCGGTTCCACCTCGCAGTTTGAACACAAACCGAGTGCTGCCGCAGCGGTGTGCAGTGTGCTGTCGCCAAGGCCCACGCTCCGTCGCGTTGCGTGAAACGGCGAGATGGCGTGATAGGGATGGGGGGGGGGGGGGGGGGGCGAAGTCGCCGGTGACTCGCCCCAGAAAAAGAAGGGACTCCGACTACCGGTACATTGTATTGAGGAGGAAATTGCAAAGCGGGGTACAAACTAATTAGCTTGCCCGTTCCGGGGTACAGCAACTCCAGAACGTGGTACAATCTGGTAAATGACTCCAAAGCGGGGTATGGGTCCCAAATGTACTCATCTAACTTGCACTTGGGAGTGTGAGTGCGGCTCATCCGTGTGATCCGTGTCAGCCTGAATGCTGTTCATCAAAGTGACCCGGGTGGGAACTAAATGACGTCACTTAAATGGTGGGTTGACAATACATAATGGAGCGCGATTTGAACCGCAGTGAGGAGTTTGCTACCACTACTCAAGTTCAGTCCTCCTCGAGACATGGTGAACGCAGCACACGAAGCCCTAGACGACCTATCGGCACTTGAAGACGATGAACAGATGTGGGGCATTCTGACCGACCCTGGTGGCCATGACCCCAGCCTTCTCGGTCGTTTGTTCGGCTCGAGACGTCAGGCGAGTGACTGTGCGGTGCATTCTGCATTTTGGTGATGTCTACATGAGCGAGGCTCGTGTACGAAGGGCGCCCATAACACAAACAACAGAAAAATTGCATTTTGCCCCCCCAAGCAACTGTCTCATTGATCTATCAGACCAACCGACTTATATCAGTAGTTGTACCCCGCTTTGGAGTCGTTTACCAGATTGTACCACGTTCTGGAGTTGCTGTACCCCGGAACGGGCAAGCTAATTAGTTTGTACCCCGCTTTGCGCAATTTCCTCTTGTATTGAGTCAAAGCAGTGTGTGTGAGAGAGTGTGGAAGGACAAGCGGTGGGAGCGGGCTGACGGGCCCCTATACTTCTGGTGGTGTCTCAGAGCGAGCTTGTCACTACGTACGTAGAGCGAGTTTCTCGCAATAAAGGATCCGAGCGAACACGACGCGATGTTGGGCCATGGTCTCTACTGTTCACGTGATTTGCATGCGCCCACCACACTCGTGGGTCAACTCGTTCTTGCCATCTATCTACCACTAGTTCGTTAGGACGTGCTCGTCGTTGTCGTGCTTCATGCACGTCCTCCCTACCTATCTCTACGCAACACTCAGCGCGCGGTCCACAGCACTTCACTGCCACTCCACGCGGCGCTCTGGAAGCGATCCAGGAAGGCGCCCACGGCGGCGTACGTCGGGACCGAGGTGACGGATCCTCGCAGCATCGGGTCCGCGCTCGTCGGCGTCGGCGGTTCTGCGGTGACCACAGCCGTTGTCAGAATCTGGACGCGCGGGTGGGCCCGCTGAACTTGAGTCACCACGTCGGCCGCGACGAAGATCGCGACCAGCGAGACGCGCTCCGGCTGCGCACCGCGTGCCAGCAACGTGTCGATCGCCGCGCACACCGCGCGGCCTGAGGCTGCGACCACGTCGAGCAGCAGCACGTCGCTGGCGTCCAGCGACGCCGACAGACTGGCGCCGCCGCCGCGGAGCAACGCTGCCGGCGCGTCGGGCTCGAGCTGGCGGAACGTGTCCAGCATCGCTCGTCCAGGATCCTCCATCGACAGCGCGCCACAGACGCGCGGGCGCGACGAGCGAGCGCGGCTCGCGACGACCGCGAGGCTCTCCTCGAGCAGCAGCCGCATGAGCCGCGAGCTGCACCGCTTGAACTCGTCGTGCAGCGTACACGCGTCCGTCAGCGTTCGCTGGAGCATCGTAATCGCGCGCGACTGGATGGACACGACCGGGGCGCCGCAGATATCCACTTCTAGTGCGGGTATCCGCAACTGTGGAGACGCGGACGCCGTGGCATGGCACGCGACGGGCTTGCGGGTCTTCTTCGGGTGGCGCGCCATCGGGTTCTCGTGCTTGCGCGCGAGCACCACGTCGCGCTGGCGGAACAAATTGCAGATCGTTGAGCGGCTCACGTTGTACTCTTTCGCGAGCACCGACTGCTTCTCGCCCGCGGCGAGCCGCGACAGGATGATGCGCCGGTCGAGCTCGCGCAGGTACCGCGACTGCTTGGGCAGCGCTGTCGCCGCCATCGCTGGTGGTGACACCGCGGACGCCGGCTCGTCCACCGCGAGATTCTCGAACGTAGTGTCGAGCGTCGCTTCGTGCGGCGTGTAGGGCTCCGTCTGGCGCGTGTGCTGGTTGTGGCTTGGTGACGATCGCTTGGCGTCCGTCGTCGCCAGGAAACGCGCGTGATCGCGAGCTGCGAGATCCAGGAACGCCGTGGAGCGACTCCGACTGACGTGGTCGCTTCGCGCGAACTTGGTCGATGGCGATGTGGGCATGGAAGGACCGCCGCCGCCGCGCGTTGGCTCTGTGCGGTCGAAGTCGCGCAGGAACACGCGGTGGCTTGGCGGCGTGTGGTACGAGTACGGGTGCGGCCGAGCGCTGGGCTTGTGCCCGTGGATGCGCAGCCCCGCCATGTCGACATGGCTGGGCGAGTCGACGCCCGAGTGCGCGTACGAATGGCCATCAGGCTCCGCCCAGCCCCACGCCAGGTCGCCGCGGCGCTCCCACGTATCCAGCGGCCGGTCCTGCGGTGCAAAGCCCACGCGGTGGACGAGTCCGTACTGCGGGAATTCGACGCCGCGCTGGAGATCGCGCCCCGGGAACCGCGCGGACAACGGCATGTTGTGTAAGGTGATGCGGGTGGCGGAGCTCCAAACGCAAAGTGAGCACGCGAGGGCGGTCTCTGTCTCCACAGATGCCCGGCGGCTTTTCGCGCGCTCGGTCGGATATCTACTTACGAGGATGAGACCTTCGAGAACGCCAACGTCCGACGCTCGTGGGTGCGGAGTGGCGCGTGTGGGGTGTGAAAGAGAGACGCGCGGGCGGCGCTGACGTTAAACGCACAGCAAGCTCTCTCGGCGACCGCCGCAAGCATTCTGGCTGTGCGAACGCCCCAGCGCGGCGACGAAATAAACCCCATAAACCTCACCGACTACTGGAACCACGTGCTACGCTAGCGTTCGTTTTGACAGCGTCCCGTCTCCTTCCGCATTCAACGGCTCTTTCGAGCACAAAAGCCCAAAGGGCAACAAGGAAGCAGCGAAGAAGCAAAGAAAAAAAGTGCGGAAGAAAATATCGAATGTCTGTCGTTTAGTCCCAAATTGGCCCCATAGAAAACATATAATGCCAGCGAGTATGTGTATAAGAGAAAAAAAAGAATGATTTGACTCTGGAACACTTTCAGCCGAGTCCCGTAACTGCGGTGCAGTTGCAAGTCGCTGTTCCCTGTGGTGTACAGGCTGCGGAACAGCAGGAGCGCGCCGCCGCGGGCAGCGATACACGACGTGCCCTCTGTCTCGCAGCCGACGCTGGCGCTGTGCCATCCCCCGCGGTCCCTAGTTGACCACCTACGGTGTATGATTTGGTACATAATCTGTAGGTGGGGTGCCCCAGGCAATGACAGTCGGAGAACCGTGGCGGGTGTTATTTCCCCGAGGCGTATGAGGCTCTACGGTACTGTACTACCTACAGGAGGGTTGCCTCGCGCACACGGGTGCGATGACGACGAGACGAAGTGCCTGTTTTTTATCGCAGGCTATGCGTTGTCCTTTGCTGCGACTGCGAGGGTCTCATATCATCCACGCACAGAGGAACGGTGGGACCACCAACGAGGCAGGCCGACCGCGATGGGCAATCACGCGCTCGCCTCTCACTCACTTGGCGTGCACCGTCCGATGGTGTAGAGTAGATCGAGCGCGAATTTAGCTCGTCATTCCAACCCGGGCTCTGCCCTCGAACAGCACCAAATGCCCCGAGCAGAGTTCAGCAGCATCAGCTGTGGGAGGATACAATCCGTCACGAAGGATGCGTTGGGAAGCCAATCTGAAACGGCTGCTACTTCAACGATCTTCCAATGCCGGAGATGGGTACGGAACCCACGCGTCATCCTGCCGTGTGTGGTGGGCGCGCAACGCTTGAGGGCCTCTGCAAAGGATACCGCCCTGCGCCGCCGCCTCGGGTGATGTTTACTAGTCTTTTACGGGGGCATGCGATCAAGGTGGTGGGGCTGGTGGGTCCTGCGCAGCAGTCAACCTGGTTGAAGAAAAACCGGCGAAGGCGTTTCAGAGCTCATTCCGAAACGGCGGTGGGAGGGACAGCTGCTTCATATTGCCTTAATTAGGCGGCGACCCTTGTCCACTGGAGGCGACATCGTTGAACATGAGCGCAAGTCCTGAGGAGAGGGAGCTCAGCTGGTCGCAGTTTCCGGGAAAAGCGGTGCTGATTGCACCCGGGTCCGCGGAAGTAATCCCCCCGGCGGGGCACTGAGCATGCGTGTGGTCATCAACCTGTTGCAACGTGATATCACACAGAAAAGAGCCCTTCGCTCGTGACCTCAGTAGCGAGATACACGAGCGCAACCCACTTGTTTGTCGGTTGCCTGCGTCAGGTACTTGATTCCATTGACGGCCTGCGTCGTGCACCACCAGGCAACAATCAACACCCGACACAACACGAAGTTGCTCTATCCTCAGTCTCTTATGAACAGATATCACTCTATCGACGAACCGAAGCCTCCAACGCGTTCTCCTCGTCGTCGTCCTGGTCGACGCATCGCTTCGCGCCAGCCTTGCTCTTCAGTCCGCGCATGATGCGGCCGTGGACACGCTCACGAAAGCTGCTCTCTGAGTCGTCGCCTTCAGCACTTCGCCACCCGCGCAGCGGGTCCGAATCCTCCGTGACACGTACGAGGCGCGAGTGGTCCGGACGCTGCTGTTGGTTCTGCTGGCGCTGCTGCTTCTTGGCCTTCTTGCTGTGGTAAGTCGTGTTCACGAGACCAAGCTCGACCAGCTCGAGCGCCTTCGCCTTCATCTCAAGCGCGAGTTCGTTCTCGACGAACGTCGTCTCGAACCGGAACGAAAGCCACAAGTACAAGTCGATGATCTGGGCCTTGATCTCCACGTCGCGCAGCGTCTCCGCTGTCTGCGGCGCGTATCGCGGGAGGTAGATGTCGAGCTTCACAGCCTCGTCCTTGGAGTGAGCACGCGCGTAGTCAACGAACACACGACGAGCGAGCGGGTTGCGGAGGTTGGCCGGCGCCTGACAGAACGTGAAGCGGTCTGAGAGCTTCATGTCCAGATCCGCGAGCAGGTTGGCAGCGTCCTTCATGTCCACGTGGTTGCACATAAAGTAGTCACCATCGAGGCGCGCGAGCGTTACGTACTTGTCCAGCAGATCACCGAGATCGGTCACGCCGGGCAGCTGCTTGGCGAACTCTTCCATTTGCTCCGTGGACGGGAACAAACCAGCGGACTTGAGAGGTGTGATGGGTGCATTGTACGCGTCCTTCAGGTACTGGAGATCGTCCACGGAGACGGTGGTCGCAACGCCACCCTGATCGTACGCCAAACCGGAGCGCCCAGCGCGTCCCGCGATCTGCTTGGTGAGAGACGGCGAGATATCGGCCATGCCTCCACCGCCACCGTTGTACTTCTTCACAGTCGAGAACACGACGCGGCCGATGTTGAGGTTGAGTCCCATGCCAACGGCATCGGACGCCACTAGCACGTTGTAGTCGTTGTCCTGCGCGTTGAAGAGCCGTGCCTGCTGCGAGCGCGTCTCTGGGGGCAGCTGCCCGTAGATAATACAGCACTTCTGGCCCGACTTGACTTCGATATCGCGCTTGATCTGGAAGATATCGCGGCGCGAGAATGCCACGACACAGTCGCCGGGGCGCACGTTGCGGTACGAGTGAAGGTGCTTCTCGTCGATCTGCAGCGGTGAGCGGCGCTCATAGCGTCGCACTTCGAACGAGTCGCCCGTCGCGGCCGCGAACTTCTCGACCAGATCGACAGCCTCGCCGGAGCCGCACACGTGGATCTCGTTGGCTTGGAGGCCGAATAGCGCGCGGGTCCACGCCCAGCCGCGCTGCGGGTCACCAATCAGCTGGATCTCGTCGATCACGGCGACGTCCCACTTGCGGTTGATGTTGGCCATCTCGACCGTGCACGACACGTGGGTCGCGTGCGGCATGATCTTCTTCTCTTGGCCGGTCACGAGCGACGTGTACAGTCCGTCCATGTTCATGCGCTCGTAGATCTCGAGTGCGAGCAGCCGCAAGGGCCCACAGTACAGTCCGCCACCCTCGCCGGCCTGCTTGAGCCGCTCCAGCGCCTGGTATGTCTTGCCCGAGTTCGTGGGGCCTTCATGGTAGATGATGCGGCGCTTCATGGCGTTTGCGAGCGGGTACAGTTCGTGCGGGAGACGCAGGTCCGTGATCTGCTGGAGCGTAAACGAACCTTCCCCTGTGGTCGGAATGTAGTTCTTGTCCTTGGCGAACGCGACGAAGTGCGGGTAGAACACAAACGCGTGCTTCTTTTTCTGGCCGTGGTTGAAGTCGTTGACAAAGTGGAGCAGCTCGTCCTGGTCCTGGAAGTAGAGCTCGGGCTGCTTCACAAACGACTGGCGGAAGCCGGCGGCGGCGACACCCCACTCCTCCGGGTTCAGGCCGGCCTCGATCGCGATCGCGCGCACTTCGTAGTCACGCGGGAAGAACTTGAGCCGCTTGTTGAGGTGCTTGACGGCGTCGGGCGTCCACTTGATCTCGGGCTTGGACGGATCACCTAGCAGAAATGAGAGATTCGATCAGCTTTGTTCCTGCGCCATTTCTCCGCTTTGTAGAACGTACCAGACGCCGGCGGAGCAGCAAACAGCGAGCGCGACTGCGACGCGAACGAGCGGTAGGAAGTCTGTGCGAGTGGATGGGCCTGGTGGACACCAAATGCGGCCGCGTGGGCCAGCGCGCCACCAACGGCGACGCCTGTGAGGCGCGTGTGGATATGACGCCATTGCGCAGCCGACAGAGCGTTCCGCAAGGCCGCGAGCGGCGCAAACGAACCGCCGAACACGACATGAGACGCGGTGCGCTCCGCGCGGGCAGCACGGCGCAGCGGGCCGCGAGGGAAGCGCGCGACGGCCTGCATCTTCTCCCGCGCGTGTCGAGATGCCGTGAGGTGGTTCCGCTCTGACGCACTTCCAATCAAAATGCGGCCCACATCGTTGGCCCAGCTCTGAGTGACATAGACGTCACTAAAATGAGTAAGAAACGTTGGATTGGCTAAATTTATATATTATTGACCAATCAATGAGATGAACTTTGGAGAATCGCGTGTGAAAATGGAGAGAGAGCAAGAAGAACGAATATGGACGACTCGACAGATGGCGCCGGCCCCGCTGTGCGACGCCGACGCAGGCGTTTGCGCGTGTATCGAGAGGGAAGCGCGCCCCTGCGTCTCTGGTGAGCCGCGGGGCCGCTCCGTTAGGCCAGGAGCAGTCGTGCGGCGACGCCCACGAACGCCAGAAGCAAGACACAGCACGAGACGGAGACGCTGGGGGTCCGAACGCGCGTCCGCGCTGCTATCGCCACGCTCGCGGCGTCATTAACGTCGCCGTGAGCAAGACGACGGCATCTCTGCTGCGCGAGCATCAGCTGCGTGGCCTCGTAGACCGTCAAGGGCCGCGTGGATCCACGGTCGCGACACAGAACTCCACGGAGCGCACGTCGCCAGCGCTGCTCGTTCAAGCGGCGGGCGGAAACCGACATGTCTGCGTTGACGGCATCGCGGAGCACCTTGACGAACAGCGCTGGGTCCACACCCACGCTGTCGAGCGCTTCCTCGACACCTTCGCGGTACACGATCGTGGCCGTGCTATCGGTGATCAGACGCGTGAGGCTGCCACCGCCGGCGTGGACGATCGACGTGAGCAAATGGATCGGCTGCGACTTGTCGAGCCAGTCGCCGATGAGCTTGAGCGCTGGCCCTCCGACGAGAAACAGCGCTGCGGAAATGAGCGAGATCGCGCGGTCGCGCTGTTGGCGATGCATCTCGGCGACGTGTTGGTTGACCAAGTATTGCTGCAGCTGGGAGAAGCTTTGGTGAAGGATCTCGAGCTGCTGTTGGTGTTGTTGCTGTGTGAGCTCAAGCGAGCGGACGCGCTGTTCCAGCGCCCTGAATCGCGGCGAGTTGGCTTGCTTGACAAGATCAAACTGCTCTCCGAGGCGAACGACTTGTTCGTGCGCGACCAGGCCACGTGCCTCACAGAACTCGAGCGCCAGCGTGAAGCATGTGGACGCGTTGATGCCAAACACGAGTTCTTCGTCGAGCAAGTGTTGAAATGCAACAAGTAGCAGCGCCTTCAGGTTGTTGAGTGTGAGGTGCGTCTTGCCAAGTTGGTAGACCTCCCTCAAGTCCCACACGCGGGTCATGTTCCGCGCCAGCTCGTTGAGACGTTGCACCGAGGCGAAGCGAGCGGTTTCGAGCTCGGCCAATGACTCTTGGAAGGCTTTCTCGCGCTGGATCATTTGTAGTCGTCGTCTGATGGATTCTCTGGCGTCGCGGTTGACCACGGCTTGGGCGAGAGCTTCGATCGTTGGTCGAGACTTCGACAGGGTACCGCTGGACGGTGAAGTGGGACAACTTGTCAACAGATCGAATCGCACAATCGTTGTGAACCACTCGAACGCCCGCGTGTTCTCACATCGGACAGTATGTTCCAGCACGTCGAAGCGGTTCGCGATCGCACTTATGAACGCCGGCACTGTCTGCTTGGATGCTGCCGCGTGCCGAGTCACAACCTCGACAAGATGGTCGTTTTGCCCCGAGGCAATCAGATACTTAATGAGCCGAATCGCTATGTTGGTGTGATTACGCACGGCCGGGTAAGCAGCGTCGACAGCCAACATCATCGTGCAGTTGCTACTGGTGATCGGGCGGGCGACGAAGCGACGCAGCGTGGCAATCGTGGCGGCGTCGCGGCTTGTACCTTGTGTAGTCGCACGAAGACGTGTCCACTCGGCTTCCTCCACATGCTGGAACACTCTCGAAAGCTTCCCCAGTGAGCCCTTCACCTGTTCAAAGTCGAAGAGACGGTTGCTGACGGGTTTGAGAGGCCGGCATATCAAGGTCACATCGAGTTGCTCGCCTGCGTATCTCGCGAGCTCAATGAGCTCCGCTACCAGCGCGCCAGCGCACACAAGTTGCCGGGTGTTGATAGCCAGTGCATCCATCAGGAGCGAGTCGAACTGGGCGAGAAGCGCTTTCTTCTTATCTTCATCGACAAGGTTGGAGGCATCAAGCGCAGTCTTGAGATTGTTCCGTTCCGATTTGAGGTCGTGCGTGTTTCCGAGCGGACGGTACACAGTGCATCGAGCAAGAAGGCCCTTGGTGTTGAAATGACGGATTTCGTGCCCATCCGGAGCCTGTTCAACAAATGGCGTGCCTCGAAGCTGTCCAACCAAGAGCGACCGACCCGTGTTTGTAGTGACGCGAACGCCAAGCAGGAAGCCATTGTTGTAGTACTTGATGACCTGCTTTACACACTCGCCCAGGCGGAGCGTGAGCTCTCCAGTCGACCGAAGCGATTCGTTCCCGACTTCTTCACTGTCCCCGCGCAGTGCGAACAAGATCTCGACATCTAGGGTCTGGTTAGGGAGCTGCCGCACTACAGATCCCGCCAACAGTAATTGAATGAGAAGCCCAAGCATGATAGAACCATCGATCTGATTTGGACGTACAAGCGACACGAGCGACACGGTACGAGACACGCTTGATGAAGCGAAAGCTGAACATGGTCGACGCCGTTTTGAGTAGTCAAAGGGGGGGGGTGTTGCGACGAGCAAGATGAAATGTGAGCTCTGGGCTGCTTTGTCCGACGCTGGTACTCACGCACTCCACGTTGCGCGAAATCGACTCGCTTCGCAAGCTCAAGGCCCGCCACTAGCAGCGTCAGCGCTTCTCCTAGACCGGTCGTCGCCCTGGTCGCCCCTACGCTTCAAGGTGTCCGCATACTCGTGTGTCTCGAGCAACTGCACTTGACCTTTCCCATTGGCAGTGACCGTCACGAATGGATGGTGGTCCACCGCTGAAACTACCAGTATCCGCCGTCTGCCAGGCTGGTCTTAGTCCCGGTCGCGTGTACGACCGTCCCGGAAGGACATCAGATCCACGAATTCTGGATACGCCTGTGACGGTCTGTGGCCGGTCGATGCTCGATCCTGGTGTGACCAAGCTCCGCCCGGGACGGTCGAGCAGATGTGAATCGGCGCGACCGTCTCGCCTACGGCAATGTGGCGGACCGGATGAATCCATTTTGGCGGTCACGCTGGACGCCCTTCAACTGCATCCTGCCAAAGTGATTTTCAAGTCGGACCACAGAAAGTACACCTCAGTCGTGATGCACGCGGTTCCGAAGATTTTTTCACTCTTTCAGATCGACCGTCCCGAGACCGTCCCATGTCCACAGTGTTGGGACATGAGCGCATCCAGTGTACCCAATACCGGTACGCCAGAATCAGAGGTGAGTGGCGAACCCAAGATTTGTGCTCCACCGCTGCGATCTCCGACCTTGCCCTGCACGACTCGTGCAACGACTCGTTCGCACGAGGAACACACGCACACAACTCCCCGCCATCCTCACAATGTCTTCTTCGGCCGAGCCCACGATAGGTGACGAGCTGGTTGCTCTTTTGGCGCACTACGATACCGAAGAGTTGAGTTCGATCTTCCCACGCGTCGTTCCCCCAAGTTCAACGACGTCGCTCCCGCCGCCCTCACTCGGTTTCGAACTGACATACGCAGCTAGTGGGCTGGAGCCGTCGTGGGACGAGTCCCCGTCAAGAATGACGACCCCCCACTGCCTGCCCAACCCGCACTCTACTCACCGTCACGGTCCCCTGCTCGACAACGGCGGCTTCGCAACCGTCACCAGTGGATACACATCACGAGCTGCTTCACACACACCCCTCGGAGAATCCGCTTGGTCGATGACTTCAACGCCTACACGGAGCCGTGGTGGCCCCGCGCGACGTACCGATGTGTCCCAAGCTGCGCTCCGGAAGCGAACCATGCGCGAGAACCAGACGCCCACACAGCTCGAGAACGAGCGTTTCCGGTCGCGAGAAAGACGCGACAAGCTCAAGCAGCAGCTGGAGGAAGAGAGACGCAGGCAGCGCGAGGAGGAGGACAAGCGCAAGCAGCAAGAGGAGGCAGAAGCTCACCTTGTGACGGAGCTCGTGTGGAAAGTGAATACCATGGGGGAGTTCAACAAGATTGGCGACTACAAGAACATTATCAGTCTAATCGAAAGCTGGGATATCGTCCCCACGGTCAACCTGGCACGCTCAAGTGCAAGACGTGATGCGTCGATTGGGGGCTCCCGTCCATGCAGTACTTCAAAGCCCGATCCGTGCGTTCGTGTCAGCATTGCTGTCGCTCAGCGAAAGCGAGCGTGTACTCCGAGTCGACCTCCTTGTTTGCTACATCGAAAGCTTGACAAGGCAGCCTGAGATCGATCCCGTGGCGGCTTGGAAGCTCATACTCGCGCGGAGTCTAATCCAAGAGTTGAACTGCTTACCTGGAGTTGACGTCGAGCGGTTGAGCCAGGTCTCGGTGCGCGTGTTTCTGAAAATGCGCGCCAGTATCAGTGCCCTCTCGAACAACCGCGTGATGGAGTCTTCCAGGAAGATTCACGTGTATCGACCAGCTAGCGGTTCGCGCCAGTCCGGACACGCTGACCGACACGGGAACGCCAACGCCTCCGCGGGAGTACTAAGGTGAGCTCTATTAGACTCAAAGAATCGCCAATTGCTTAGGAATGACATTAAGTACAAGCTCATGAAAGCAAAGTAAGTCGGAGATGGTGTTGAAAACGGGTCAGAGTGTCGGTTGCCCTTTGATGTGCGAAAATGTTGGCAAGTTGACAGTCACACCCGGCATGAGCGCTTGTGAAACATCAGTACTGCGGTCGCGTGTACAAGAGGGCAGAAGCAACAGATTTTTGAACCGACTGAATGTGTCTCTACAATGGATCTGCCGAGGTTTGGGTGTGTTGGTGGCGGCTGGACCCCGCCTTTGAGCCTCACTCAGCGCCTAGTCAGCGCCGCCGATGCGTCGTCGGTAGGTAAGAATGGAACTCGTAATCCCTGTCAAACTCAGGTTCTTGTCCCTCAAAAATAGCGTACTCTTTCTCGCGAGATCGAAAGGCTTGATGACGACAAGCCTCGGCTCGACGACGAAGGCGAACCCACGACAAGCTGCGCGAGGAGCTTCATCCAGACGAGGCAATGGCGGCGGCCGACGCACAGGACCTCGCGCTGTTCATGAGCGACGATGATGACGACGACACCTCACAGCAGCAAGACGAGCCCAGTACGAGGGAGCTTGCGGCAGCAGCTGTGACCTCTGGATCCCACAGTGGGGCCTCGCCGGGGGACGAGAGCTTTCGCTGTGACGATGGAGACATAGACGACAAGGCGCGGCAGCTCCGCAAGCAGATTTCCCAGCAACTCGAGCCTTTGTTCATGAAGGAGAATGCGCAGTCGGTCGACGCTGTGCTGGAACAGATTCGGCCAAATGCGAACGACGAGTACGTAGGCAGCATGACGCCGCTTCAGGCGGAAGAACCCACACTGAATCGTTTGTTGTTGTCTGTGTAGAGTTTGCGTGGACGTTGTGATCTCCCAGCTGATGGCGCTCCCGCAGGACCGCAAGACGTCAGCGCTTGTCGAGCTGCTGCGGAATCTGAGAGAGGAGTACGCACCAAAAGACGCCATCATGAGCATCTGGTACAAGTTGCTCCACCCGAAGCTCGCCAAGCGTGTAAAGAGCGCCGGCAACATCCCGATCATCCGGAGTCGGCTACTAGAGGTGCGGTCGAATGACGCACCACGCTGTTCCGCGACCTTGTGTCTGACATGTCCTTGCGTGATATTCAGTCGAAGCGGAAGCAAGCCGAGTGTGATCTGCAGCTCCTACAGAACCGCATCTCACTCCTCCAGGTACAATTCCACGTGAAGATGAAAACTGGAAGAGACACGTGGCCGACCTGCTGACCTGCCCCTCCTACTTCCACAGCAAGAAGAGTCTCGCGCGTGGAAGAAGATCGTGCAGACCAAAGACCGCGCGAACGAAGTGATGGGCATCCGCGAGGCCAACCTCCAGAAGCACGAGTTCAAGACCAACTTGGCGCTCGAGAAGGAGAAGCAGACGCGCTCGATCCAGAAGAAGCAGCACTCGCTCAAGAAGGAGTCCGTGATCAAGAAGAAGCACGCAGCGATCCAGATCATTTCCAAAAAATACCAGGACGTGGAGATCGTCAAGAGCGAGAGCAAGCGGCTCAAGGCCGAGAAGGAGAAGCAGCAGCTGCTCGAAGTGGAGCGCGCGCGCGAGAAGCGCGAGGCGATCCGCCGTCAGGAGGAGATGCTCAAGCACAAGAAGGAGATGGAGCGACAGCAGCACGAACAGAACGTGGCGCTGCGGTACATGAAGAAAGTGATCGAAGAGGAGCGGCGCATCAAAGACCATCAGCGACGCGTCGAGGAGATGGAGCGCCAGGAACGCGAGCTCATCCAGCGGCTCCAGGGCACGCAGCTGATCCAGCAGGAGGCGTTCAGCGTGCTCGAGCGCGCGCTGCTCCACCACAGCGACACGCGCCCGACGACGTCCCACACGGTGCTCCCTGGCGTACGCCGCGTCGAGCGGTGAGGACTTATACAATCAACACGACTCGAAACATCTTGATGGCTGGTGGGATGCGTCTATTACAATGGGAGGGTTTCTCTAGCAAAACAGGAACGTGGCTTTCTTGGCGTTCGTCTGGCACATGCGCTCGGCGCGCTTGGGACCGACGATGCGCTGCAACCGGAAGAGATCGTGGCGCGTGAAGAGCGCAATGCTGCTCTTGCCCTCGTCGCTCACGGCGTCGGCGTTGCCCTTGGGGTCCTCAAACATGTTGAGCATCTCCGGGTAAAAGTCGCCCATGACTGGGAGACCGTACCAGATAATCTGGTGGATGCCGCGCATCTGGTACTGGTGGTAAAAGTGGAAACGCTCGGTGAACAGCATGACGTGGCACCGGCCGTGGAAGAACGTGGTTCGCGCGCGCGAGATCTGCTTGGGCGTCGTGTACTCGCAGCACTGCACCGTGCGGATCAGCTTCTCGTTCATGTTGTCGTGGAAGAGGTTGCGGATGCGAACGTAGTCAAAGTACGACGGCACGAAGATCAGCACATGGCGGCGCGGGTTGTCCAGCAGAGGTGTGAAGATGTGCTTCTGGAAGTACTCGAAGCGCAGCTCGACTTCGTCGGCGGGGGTCAGCGACAGCGCTCGGCCTGAGCTCAGGTCCATGCGCTGGAAGATCTGCTTGATCTGAGGAACCACGCGCGTAATCGAGGCTGACGACTCGCCCACGTTGCTGTTGTAGTTGCGTACGTACTTGATCACGCCGTTCTGGTTCTTGCAGCACTTGTTGACCAGGTTTTGCAGAATCGGCTCGACACCGTGGGCGAACACGATGGTCTGGCGAAAGTACGCGCCGAGGAAGGCCAGGTTCCACTCTCTCAGGCGCGAGAAGTCGGCGTTCGGCGCCTCCTTCGGCTTGACGTTCAGCGCCTGCAGCACGTGGCGGAGGTGCTCGATGTTCTGCATCAGCAAGAGACTAGCTGAGTCGAGCACGCACACTTCAATGGACGACAAGAACTCGCTCGAGATCGTCTGCGTCTCCACGACGTCGACGACTTCGTCACCGAGCTGCTGACGGAGGCCAAGCGGCGACGCGATGATGATGTCCGCCTGGCGGTAGTCGCTGTAGAAGCGCACGGCACGGCGAGAGATTGAAATACCGATCTGGAACGAATCATCGTTGTTGCCCTCGGAGAACACCTTCTGCCACTCCTTGAGGTCTTCGTCCTTGGGGCCCGCGTTCTCCTCCTCGTCCTCATCCACCTCGTCGTCCGCGTCCGCCTTGCCGTATTCGCTGAAGAAGCGGTCCTTGTTGTGGAACATGCTCACGGTCGACGGCAGCAGCTCGAGCAATTCGCTCACAAACTGCGACGCGGCGCTGCGCAGCGGCATGAGAATCAGCACGGTGGCGCGACAGAAGCCCTGGTCGCGGTACTCCTTCTCGTCGTCCACCGAGAGATCCGGCTTCTGCATTTCCTCGTCGTCCCCATTCTCTTTCTCCTTGTTCTCGCGCTTTCGCAGGCGCTCGTTGTTACGGGCGATCGTGTCGCGCGACTTGAACACGTGGTTCAGCGCGTGCATTGCGCTCAGGCGGCGCAGCGGGCGCGTCAGCGTCTGCGTCTGTCCGGCGAAGAACACGTCCGCGTAGGACGAAAACTGCTTGAACAAAGCGAACTCGAGGGGCGACGACTCGCGCCAGTCCTCCGGGTCGAGCTCGCCGCTCTTCCACGCCTGCAGCAGACGGCTTCGGATGTTGAGGCTGGGCGACAGCATTGTCTGAAGCGCCGTCTTCTCGTCGTCCTGCTGCGTGCCGCGGCGGAACGAAACGTTGAACTCGTCCAAGATCGCGGCCGGCACGAGTTTGTGGTCCACGTTGGTCGCCGTGAGCGGCACGAACTTGCGCGCCGCGGCGTCCATCTTCTTGGCGTCGTTCTCCGTAAACTCGGCGAGCAAATAGCGCTCGCGGTACGGATCAAACGCGCTCGACTCGGCCTCGTCGTTGCCAACATCGTGGGACTCCTCTTCTTCCTCCTCTTCCTCCGCGTCCTCCAGCTCCGCGTCCTGGTCCGTGTGGTCGTCGTCGTCGTCATCGCCCTCCTCCTCCTCCTCCTCCTCTTCCTCCGGCTCGATCGGGTTGCCATCCTCGTCCACCTCAATCTCCTCGTACTCGTCGTCATCGCCGTCTTCCTCCTCGTCCTCCGACATGTCCAGCGCGTCCGCCGCCGGCTGGAACGCCTGCACAAACTGGTCGAACACCGAGCGCCGCTTGCCGGCGCCGCGCTCCTCGACGTCGCTGTCCTCGCTGTCGCCACTTTCGCTGTCGCTGTCACTCGCACCATCGTCCGTGTGCGCTTGGACCACGCGATCGGCGTTGTCGCCGCCACGGCCGCCGCCGTACGCGGCGTTCGCGAGCCGGCGCTTCTGCTCCGCGAGCGCCGCGCGCTGCGCCGCCTTCTTCGCGTCCGCCTTGCTCAAAAACTGCCGCTCTTTGCGGCGCTGCGACACCTTCTTGTCCTTCCACTGCGCGAACATGGACGACGACTTGCCGCCATGGGCGGTCTTGGGCTTCTTGACCGGCGGCGCGTCGCCGTCGCCGTCATCATACGCGGAGCGCTTGGCGGCCTTGGCGGCCTTGGGGTCGTAGTCGTCCCACTGCTTGCGCTTCTTCTGCGCGGCCTTGCCGCCCTTGCTGCCCTTGCCGCCGCCCTTCTTCTTGCCGAAGCCCTTGCGCGGCGCCATGGTCTCCGTTCTGGCGAGCTGTTGGAAATGTGACTGCTGCTGTGGCGATCGTTGGTGGGCGGATGCCCACTGAATTGCGATAGTATCGGAATGACGGTCGTTCGGAGACGACGTAGACAAAGGATTGGCTGAAATGGTTAGATAAGTAATTTTGATTGGTGGTAAATGTGGTGCACAATCTGTGTCGACACAATTTACGACGCCATACACTAACAATCAAGTGTGGGTTCCAATTTGCGCCGAGGGCATTCGCTATTCATAATTGGTTTTACGACGAGAGGATACACAAAATGTGAAGTGTAGCCATTGACACAAATCCAACTGAGCTGTTCAGGATCGCGTTGTTAGTTGGTCACGACCGCGAGCAGCGGCTGGTACTCGCGGCGCCGGCGGCGGCGCACCACGGCCTTGTGGACGGCCACGCACGCAGCCGCGATGGCCGCGATCACCAGGGCGCCGAGCGCCACGACGCCCGCGGGGCCGTGCTGTTTGTGGACGCGCGCCGCGAGGCGCTGCGTGTGGGCCGCCAGCGGGCCGTCGCCAATGTCGATGTCCCAGCCGAGGATCGAGATGACCGCGCGCTCGTGCGGGTCTGATCCCCAGCGGTTGCGGGTGATCGAGAGCACGAGGAACGTGGGCTCGCGCTTGGGCACGTCGCGCAGCTCGTAGGTCTTATACGTGTTCTCGGGCGCGGCCGTGACGCTGTTGGGAAGGTACCGCGAGTCGTCCTCGTCTTCGCTCTCTTCGTCACTGTCATCGTCGCTGTCATCGTCCCACCAGCCCCAGTACCACCCGTGGTGGGACTTGCGGTGCGGGCGCGGCGGGGGCGTCGGGCGTGGCGTGCGCGGCTCACGGCCGTCCGTGATGTGCTGCGGCGGAGCGCCAACGTACTGAACGTTGCCGTCGATCTCGTGTGGCACGAGGAACGTGCCCGATGTCTGGACAAGCACCGAACCTTCGCCCGACATCTTGAGCTTGGTGTTCTCGCTCAAGATTGAGCCGGTGGCGACGTTGCCCTGGCCCGAGATGCTGATGTCCTGCGAGACACACGAACCGTTGGTGGAGACCGTGATGTCGCCGTCGCCGCTGATCTTTGACACGAGCTCCACTGCGCGGACCGCGTCGGCCTGGATGTACACGTCGCCCTCGCCGCTGATCTTGGTGTTGATCATGTCCTTCACGTCGATGGTCTTGGCGACCACCGCGACGGTTGCGTCGCCCGCGATCTTGGTCCACAGCGACTCGTTGACCGCGAGGCTGGCGGCGTTGAACTGTACGTTGCCCGAGCCTGAGACCTTGACGCTCAGCGACGCCAGCGAGAAGTCGGTGTTTGGAGCGGCCACAAAGATGTCTCCGTCACCACTCACGGATATTTCAGCGGCGCTGCTGTCCGACGAGGCGAAGACCCCTTCACTCACGTACACACCACTGGAGCCGCTCGACGAGACCTTCGTCAACGATGCCTTCTCGCCCACGACGACCTCCGTGAGGATGTACCCATAGCCGGAAAAGTCGGTGTTCTTGAATCGGATCTTGAGTTCATCATCGTGCTGGACGACTTCGATCTCATCCAGTAGCTTAGTGCAGTTGCCGCTGAGCGAGACCTTGGCTACCACCTTGGCGCCCTCGCCCGCCGCGAATGACACGGCGGCGTCGAGAGGATCCTCGTCTCCACTTCCCGAGCCCGCCGGGGCCTCCGTCGTGATGCTGATCGGGGCCTCCGTCGCAGGGGCTTCCGTCGGAGCCTGCGTCGCCGTCACCGTAGGCGCTGGCGTGGCCGGCTCAGCCGTCGGTGCCTCCGTAGCGGCGGCACCGTTCAAGTTGCCGTCGAAGTCGATGAACACCGAGCCGGCAGCCGAGAGCTGGATCGCTCCCACCGGCGAGGCGCCCGTCACAGTCCAAACCTTGACGAACGTCTGGTGCGGGCCGAGTACCTCCTCGGACTGCGTGGCGTTGGCGGTCGTGATGGTCCATGCGCTGGTCAGCGGGGCCGCGAGCGCCACAAGCGTCGCGGAGACCCCGACCAGGGCAGTGAACAGCTTCATGTCAGAGACCGTGGGCGACCGTCGGAGCTGCGAATGGCGAGGCGAATTGGAAAGTGAGTCGAGGGGAGTTGCTGCAGGATCCGGCAAGGTCTCCTGGAGTGCTGGCTGAGCTGGTCGAGAGGTAGCGCCATCATTCCTGCTTCGATGCAGAATGCTTGCTCTCGCTTGCTTCGCCCATCTCCATCTTGACACCTTGTGTGAGAATGATTGTACATCTTGCAGGATCAGTGTCGCCTTCGATTTTGAAGCCACGCGTGGTGGCTTCCACGGACGGATTCGTCAGCGTCCGAGGCCACGGACCAAGCGTCGCTGCCGTCACCCTCCCCTCTGTAATACTTACGTACATCGACTCTCCTGCACTCCAGGACACTTTCTCCATCACGCTTCGTGATTCACAACGCCACGCGTGCAACGCGAAAGAACCACCACAGTGGCTGCCCAGCCAGAGCTTGTCCTGGAAGGCCATCTGCGTGATATGGACATCTCGTGGGCGCCGAACTCTGTGTGAGTTCTACAACGTGAGGTCAATCCGCGACGCAGGGTTGGCCGTGTTCGAATGGAGCACTTCAGAGTGGACTTGCCGTCAAAAAGGTACAAGGGAGACTGGCAACTCAGCCGCGCGCTTTCCATGCACGCGTTCACCTCCTGCGCCTGCTCTTGTCGCCCTTCGACCACCATCATTCCCTTGTAGAATGTTGACACTGACCGCGCCGAATGGATCGCGTTCAACAACGCAACGCCGCTGCAGTTGTGTAATGGAACTCGGCGGCGGCTGCTCAAACAAACCAACCAGCGAAAGCACTTGTTTAATCCTAAGCTACGAGGGCCAAGCCGCAGAGCTACAAGTCGAGAAGTTGCCAACAAGTCTAGTCACCAGCTGAGACGACAAATCGACCCAAACGACTCGAAAATTTCGAGTTCATTTAATGAACATCATTACGGTATTCACACTCCAATACAACAGTCGCATGTTCACGTTCGTCACGAGCTACTTGAGTACTGTGGAGACAGTGGTCAAGTTATCCCTGGCATAGACCCCCACAAGCAACGGCATGGTGCTTACTTGGTCACGACATGGAGCAGCGGCTGGTACGCGCGGCGGCGGCGGCGCTGCATCACGACCTTGTGGACGGCGACGCCCACGGCCGCAACAGCCGCGACCGCGAGCACCACGAGCGCCGCAACGCCAATGACACCGTGCTGCTGGTTGACCTGCACCGCGAGCGACGTGGCGCCGACGTTGATGCCCCATCCGAAAGAAGACGCGTGGTTGATCGTGAGCTCCACGAAAGTAGGGGCACGTGCCGGCACTGCGCGCAGCTCGTAGGTCTTGTACGCGTTCTGCGGCGCAGCCGTGACGCTCTTGGGCAAGTGGAAGGCGTTCTCACCGTCGCTTTCACTATCCCAGCCACCCCAGCTCCAGCCCCAGCCGCCGTGGTGCTTGGGCTGCGGAGGCGGACGCGGCTTGGTGCCGTCCGTGATCCGCTGCGGCGCCGCACCGACGTACTGGACGTTGCCCATGATCGTGCGGGGCACGAGGAACGTGCCCGAGGTCTGCACCAGCACGTTGCCCACGCCAGACATCTTGAGGTTCGTGTTCTCGCACAGAATGGAGCCAGTGGCGACAGTGCCCTGGCCGGAGATGCTGATGTCCTGCGAGACACACTTGCCGCTAGTGGCGATCGTGATGACGCCAAAGCCACTGATCTTCGAGTCGATCCTGGACGTCTCTACAGCGTCAGCCTGGATGAACACGTCGCCCTGGCCACTGACCTTGGTCTCGATTGTGTCCTTGACCGCGATGCTCTTGGCCACCACCGCGAGCGTCGCCGCGCCAGAGATCTTGGTCGACAGCGTCTGGCTCAGCGCGACGCTGGCGGCGTGGAACTGGATCGTTCCCGAACCAGATACCTTGGTATCGAGAGACTTGAGCGCAAACTCAGTGCTGGGCGCCGCGACAAACACGTTGGCCTCGCCGCTGACGGTGATCTCGGCTGCGCGGTCGGCCGTCGCGAAGACGTCTTCACTCATGTAGACGCTGCTCGAGCCGCTCGACTTGACCTTGGCGAGTGCCGCCTTCTCGCTGACAGTGACCTGCGTGAGCAGGTATCCTTTACCCCGGAAATCCTTGTTCTTGAACTGCACCTTGAGCTCGCCATCCTTCTCGACGACCTCGAGCTCCTCGAGAAGATCGGTGGAGTCGCCGCTGAGCACGATCTTGGCGACGGCCGCGTCGGCGTTCAGGTTGGCGTCGTAGTCAATAAACACCGAGCCGGCCGCCGCGAACTGGATGGCGTCGACGGCCGAAGCGCCCGCCACGGTCCAGACCTTGACAAAGTCCTGGTGCTCGCCCTGCGCTGTGGCAGGCTGCTTGGTGTCCTCCGAAGTGATGGTCCAGCCACTGGCGAGCGGTGCGGCGAGCGCCAGGGCGGTAAACCCGGCCAGAGAGATGATCTGCATGGTGGAGCAGAAGCGGTGAACCGGAGCGGAGGCTGGGGACTTGCGCCGGACGAGGTGGATTGGGAAGTGAGCCGCTCGGCGATAAGGACACCCCGAAGGCCACACTGTCGGTGGACTCTTCCTCCCCCTCAGGCTCCTTGGAGTCGGGGCAGAATGTTTGCTTTGCTCCGAGCGTGTGCGCTGGGCACTGCGTACTGTCGACAAATGCCATTTCCGCCTGTGGACCAGTCATCCCCCGCGTCCGGGGAGCGCTCGCTCTCTCCTCCGCAATCCTCCGCCCGAGGCTCCGGGGCCTGACCTGACCTGCTCTTGTTGCCTTTTTGATACCATCATTCCGCACAGAGTGTTGGCGACCGCAAGCATTCCACTATATACCGTATATCAATGCATTTATCATGACTCGTCCCCAAATGCTGGTGTAGGGGCAACCTTATTCACTTATAAATGTTATTTTCTGTCATCACCTGCCGCACCCATCACAGGAGCTCAGGAGCTCTTGGGATCCTCTGATTGGATCTGTGTCTCCGGTCTGCCCCCCCCTCGTCTGCTTTAACGGTCTCATCAAGAGGCCAAACCTTCCAGAACGCGACCACACTTCGTCGGCACCTTCCGTTGGCAGTTCCGAAAAACCGCTCGGCCGCCTATCGCAACAAGTCCGTCCGTATAAGTCCAGCCCATGAAGCTCTTCCGGTCGTCCGCGCTGCTCGCGGCCGCCGCCGCCGCGCTCTCGGCGTGCTCGGCCGACTTCACGATCTCCTCGTTCAAGGCCGCGGCGCCCGCTGAGGGGCTGGGCGACAACGAGCCGCTCGCCGCGACGTGGACTGTCTCGGGCGACACGGCGCTCACGGCGCTGCAGCTACAGACGCTGGGCCGCGTGTTTGTCGAGTACGACGAGTCGCTCGCAAAGGCCGACAACACGACGCTCGCCAAGATCGTGCTCAGCGGCAACAGCTCGGCGCTGCTGGACGCGTTCGAGGTCGTGGTGGTGGAGAACCGCGAGAGTGAGGCCGTGGAAGTGCACATGAAGAACGACGCGTTCGAGGGCCAGGGCTACCTGCTTACGCGCGTGTTGGTCGCGAGCAAGCAGACGCTGCGCGAGCTCAGCGTCGCGTGGAGCAGCGACACGGTCGTCGGCGACGACGTGCTGGCGACGTCCAACGCCACGGGCACCGTCTCGCTGTCGCTGGCCGGCTCGGCCGACGTGTTTGTCGGCTCGGAGGACGCTGCCTGGACGGTGGGCTCGCTTGTGACCTCGGTCTCGGGCTCGGGCAACATCCAACTGCTCGCCAAGTCGCTCGCGGCCGACGAAGTCAACCTCAGCGTGCTGGGTAGTGGCGACGTGGCGGTCGTGGCCGACAAGGTTACGATCAAGCAGTCGCTCGCGTCGGTCGTGGCCGGCTCGGGCGATGTTACGGTGCAGAGTGGCGAGCTGACCGTGTACAACCTCACGACCGCGATCGCTGGCTCGGGTGACGTGACGTATTCGAAGAAGGGATCCTGCCAGGAGCAGGCTATCGCGCTTGCCGGCTCGGGTGACGTCTCGGCCGGCTCGATCGTGTGTGTGAACACGGACGTGAGCCTCGTGGGCAGCGGCGACGTGCTCGTGCAGACCACGGGCAACCTCACCGTGTCGTCGCTCTTCGGCTCGGAGATCCGCTACTTTGGCCCCGAGCCCAGCAGCATCTCGGTCTCGGGTCTGTTCAACTTCCGCGGCAGCCACAAGAACACGCGCAAGATCGTGAAGGAGGCCAAGCGCAACTCGTACGACGAGTACGACGTCGAGGCCGCGCCCAAGCGCGAGCCCGTGTACGTGCTGGTCAAGACGTCGTCGTCGCTGTTCTCGAACGAGCCCAAGATCCGCTACGATCTTGAGATTGACACGTACGACGCTGAGACCGTCGCTGAGTTTTTGGAGAGCCAGGGTGTGGACTACCAGGTGCGCCTGAGCGCGGCCACGACCCAGAACTCGGCGGCGGTCCACGCGGCCGTGCACGCGCCCGGCTCGGCGCTGTTTGCGTTCGTCGGCGTCGCGCTCGTCGCCGTGGGCGTCGCGGCAGCCAAGTACCAACGCCGCGCGCCGTACCAGCCGCTCGTGTAAGTGCAATGCGAGCGTTTTGGTTGCCAATCGAGGGAATGAAACCTCGACGCTTCGGGCTGCCGTTTTTCTATCATTTGTTCGCCCCCCGCAGTGAGACAAATAGCGCAGTAGCTAGCTCGGACATGGGTAGACACACACACTTGTCGGGGGATAATGCACGATGCTTCCACGCGTACTACAGTCTTTGGCATCCATCGTTGAGCGAAACGTGCCATTGACATGCCAATGCCCCGTGCTTCAAGTGCGGAATGATGGTGACACTCACTCTGTAGCTCTGGAGCTTCTGGGCGCTCATGAGGAGATCACGAATCAAGCTCAGCAGCACGCGAAAGATTCCTCCTTCCTCTGTGCTGCCATTTCTGTGCTGCCATTTCTGTGCTGCCATTTCTAGATAGCTCCACTCCCAAGCGCTTGACGGATACGAACCTCAGACGCGATGAAGACCTGTGCGCCTACGCTGTGGGCCGTTGCGGTCGCCGCCCTCGGCGCCTCGACAGGAGATGCGTGGACGATCTCCTCGTCTTCGCCGGCCTCGGAGGGATCGACTGTCCAGAACGCGCCGCTCGCCAAGACATGGACCATCACCGGCGACAGCGCCAGCACCAATGCCCTTGAGGCGATCACCGTACAGTCCATGGGACGCGTCTTCATCGACTACGACGCATCGCTCGGCGACGACGTCGCCGCCAAGGTCGTCGTCAGCAGCGACGCGCGCGACCTGCTCGACGCGATTGAAGTCGTCGACGCCGACGCCGACGTTCCGGCCGACACCGAGAAGAAGGATGTGGCCGGCGTGAAGATCCATTTCCAGAACGACGCGTTTGAAGGCAAAGGTCATGTGCTCACGCAGGTGTTTGTCTCTCGTAAGCACGCGTTGCGGAATGTGACGATGGCGTGGAGCTCGGACGTCGTGGTGGGCAGCGACGTATTGGCCGAGAGCGACCGCACCGCGACCGTCGGGCTCGCTCTCATTGGGTCTGGGGACTTCTTTGCGGGCTCTTCCTCGGCAGAGATCGCCGTGGACTCGTTCGGTGTGACGCTCGCGGGTTCCGGAGACGTCCAGCTTCTCGCAAAGTCGCTCAATGTTGTCACGGCACTGGACACGCACGTCGCCGGCAGTGGCGACATCGCGGTTGTCGCAGATCAGATCACGGTGGACGGCACGCTATCTTCGCTCATCGCCGGCTCGGGTAACGTGTTCGTCCAGAGTGACTCGCTCTCGGCGCACAACCTCTCGTCGGTCATTGCCGGCTCCGGTGACATCACGTACTCGCACGCCGGCGCGTGCGACGAGCAAACCGTCGTGGTGATTGGATCGGGCGACGTGTCAACGGCATCGATCGCGTGCACCAACACGTTCGTGAACCTTGTGGGCAGCGGCGACATCGTCGTGCAGACCACCGAGAGCCTGACCGTGGCGTCGTTCTTTCGGGGCGACGTCCAGTACTTTGGCCCCGAGCCCAAGAGCATCACGGCCTCGAGCATGTTCGACTACGGCGAGAGCCACAAGCAATCCAAGGAGATCGTGCGTGCGACGAGCAAGAACGCGTACGACGAGTACGACGTGAAGGACACCCCCGAGAGAACGGCCGTGTACGTCGTGGTCAAGACCTCGCACGATCCGGCGGCACGCGAGCCTCGTGTGGACTACGATCTCGAGCTCGCGACGTTTGACGAGCTCATCGTTCAGCAGTTTCTTGCGGTGCAGGCGCAACGCGAACGCCGTGCGGCCCGTGGCGCATGGGCGTCTTTGGCGGTGGTGGGCGGTGTCGTGGTCGTGGCCGCGTTTGTCGCCGGCAAGCGCACGAGCCGCCGCCGCCACGCGTATCATGCCTTGTAGCCGCCATTACGTGGTTTCACGTGGTGACGAGTAGTCGTCAGCAGCCTCCTTAGGAATGAGAGCTCTTGCCGTCGACGTAGTCAACACTTTCTGGGCCAAAACCTGTTCCAATAACCAGACGACGCCTATGGCATCCACGACAGGACAGCTCAAAATGTGCAAGCAATGAAATTCGTTGATGGGAGACGCTGTTCGCACACACATGTATGCGAAGCCACTCACTCACCGAGGAGGCTGTCGCCACAGTTCCAAAGACCTCCTCCATTCTAATGTAGAGTCCACAGGACGGAGGTCTCAGAGTGGGACGCGGTGTTGACACCACTGACAGGGACACCGTGAGTAATGCGCGGCGAGTGTATCGGCTAATCGGGAACCACCTTGACATGTGACGCTCCAGCGCACCGGGAAGACCGCTCGTGGTTTTCACACACTTCTATCACACGCGCGCTCCCGCCGCTTCCTCTGATGTGCCCACAAAAATCCAAGGAACGCACTGGTTGGCTTTCGCGTTGGAAGGAGAAGGCCAAGTGACCCGAACGAGCAGAGGCTGCTCATCACTCGTGTCCACAGAATGGCTTCTTAGTGGTCGTTCAGCCGTAACAGTGTTTGACGCCGGGTGTAGCCACGGGACGGAGGATACGTACAGTGCCGTAGGTGCATGGCTGCTGGAAGCAGCCATGCACCTTCGACAGCTCAAGCAAGACTCTCTTGAGTTTGATGCTGAGTTGCGGTCTCACATAAGTCAGGCGTGACACACAGCCGCACGCAAGCCACCGCGGGAAGCGCTGCCCATTCCCGTTCGGTGGGAGGCTTTCGTGTGCAATGCCGGTGCGTATGTGTGGAGATCCCGTATCAGAAGCTACGCTACGTAGACACGACTGTGTCCCTGTCGCAGGCGACGCCTCGCGTCGCGCGCGGCCACGCTCTCTCTCTCTTCTCGTTCATTCTCCAACTTCCTTTCCTCCGTGCAAGGCCACTCTCATCAAGCATCACAAGCATGAAGCTCCAGCTCCTAGCGCCTTGGGCCACTGTGATCGCGGCGGTCAGTGCCGCTTCCTCAGCCCACGCGTGGACCATCTCCACCTCTCCGTCCGCAGCCGGATCGACTGTCCAGAACGCGCCGCTCGCCAAGACATGGACCATCACCGGCGACAGCGCCAGCACCAATGCCCTTGAGGCGATCACCGTACAGTCCATGGGACGCGTCTTCATCGACTACGACGCATCGCTCGGCGACGACGTCGCCGCCAAGGTCGTCGTCAGCAGCGACGCGCGCGACCTGCTCGACGCGATTGAAGTCGTCGACGCCGACGCCGACGTTCCGGCCGACACCGAGAAGAAGGATGTGGCCGGCGTGAAGATCCATTTCCAGAACGACGCGTTTGAAGGCCAAGGTCATGTGCTCACGCAGGTGTTTGTCTCTCGTAAGCACGCGTTGCGGAACGTGACGACGGCGTGGAGCTCGGACGTCGTGGTCGGCAGCGATGTGCTGGTCGAGAGCGACCGCACCGCGACTGTGGGGCTCGCATTGACCGGCTCTGGAAGCCTCTTTGCCGGCTCCCCGTCCACGAAGCTGTCGCTCGCCGCGCTCGGCGTGACGCTCACGGGCTCGGGTGGTGTCCAGCTGCTGGCCAAGTCTGTCGCGGTCGCGGATGCGTTCGAGACCACCCTCGACGGCGACGGCGTGATCGGTGTCGTGGCCGACCAGATCGCCGTGGACGGCACGCTCTCGTCGCTGGTCTCTGGTGGCTCCGGCCACGTGATCGCGCAGGGCGACCGCCTCACGGCGCACAACATCTCGACGACGATCGCGGGTGCCGGCCGCGTCACGCTCGCGCGCGACGGCGCGTGCGAGAACCAGAACGTCGTGGTCGTGGGCTCGGGCAACGTGTCCACGGCGTCGATCGCGTGCGCCAACACCTTCGTGAACCTCGTGGGCAGCAGCGACATCCTTGTGCAGGCCACCGAGAGCCTCACGGTCGCGTCGTTCTTTCTGGGCGACGTGAGCTACTTCGGCGCGACGCCCAAGACCATCACGGCCTCGAGCATGTTTGACTACGGCGTCACGCACCCGACGGCCACGGAGACCGTCCAGAAGGCCACTGAGAACGCGTACGAAGCGATCGAGGTTCAGCCCACGCCCATGCGAGAGCCCGTGTTCGTCGTGGTCAAGGCGGCGCCGGGCGACGACGCCGGCGAGGGCTCTGCCTGATCATGATCCAAAGTCCCCTATATCATCGCACACAGAATGTGTGCGCGTCACAATTTATGCCATCCTATTTTGAAATTTACGGAAATTTTTCGTCGTCACAAATGTAGCTTCGGTGTGCCCTCAACGGTGTGAGGGGGCTCAGAAAAAATTGCCGCATTTACTTGGCGTAAACTACGGACGAAATGTGTTCCGTATCTTGGGGTGTCAGCAGATCGGGCCCGTCACAAAACGTTCATCGGCACAATCACAGCTCCCTTCGACAACGACGGTTACCTTACTTCAGTGATTTGCCTCACCTTTATACTTGGGTGGATTCGCATTTCTCCGTACGGGACTCCGCTCCAGAGATGGAACATGAGCCACTACACTGCATCTATGACAACGATGACGAGCAAAGCGAGATCACGCATGGACTTCACGCATACATTACTGGACGACTCCCTTCTGGCAGCTTACTCAATCTGAGGAGATAGAGGCCTCTTGTGCCGGTGTACACCCTTGGATCCGGATCCTTTGCCCGCAAAACGCCCCCTCCCACCATCAGCGATGGTCTCTTGATCATCGTCATCATCATCGTCCTCGTCGTCGTCCTCTTCGTCTTCCTCCTCATCATCATGGCCTCTTGCGAGCTGCTCGGTATCGCTGTCTTCGAGCTCCTCATCATCGTCCGTCTCGTTGTCGTTCATCAAGAACTGCATCTTGGGGATCTTGCCTGATCGCTGCAGCAACTCGGCCGAGCCAGCGGTGGGCGCTGATTTTGTGAGCGCCTTAGGATTGGACGGTCGACCGAGTGCTACAGGCTTCGTCTTCGCGGATCCCTTGGACGGAGTTGCCTTCAACTTGGCTTGTTCACCAGCCTTCTCGCCCGTACCATTTGCCAGTTCCCGCTCGTAGTCGTCCACGATGCTGCGCACTTCGGATCGGAGCTTGGCGGCTGGCTCCCACGTGTTCTCATCCGTATCGTAGCCATCCCACTTGACGAAGTACTGCTTCTTGCCGTAGCGGAAGCGATGGTCGACGATCTTCTCGACAATGTAGATTCCTTCCGCTTCCAAATCGCTGTTGGCTTCGTCACTGCTCTCTCCGTTGTCATCTGGAGGGCTGCTTCTTACGGCGGCGACTTCTGCCGCTGCTGCCGAGGCTTTAATCTGTTCACGGTGGCGCTTCTTCCGCAATGACTGCGCGTAGGCCTCGATCATAGTCTTTGCGGCGGGCGGTGCACGACGCGAATCGAGCCACACGTTCTCGTCCAATCCTTCAAACTGTATGGCGTACTCACGCATGCTGAGCCGCTCTCGAACATCGTGGACAGCGATTGGGTGGCGGTTTTGGAACTTCTCCAACGGCACACGACGGAACTCGCGCTTCGTCTGTTCATTACCTTCCTCTACGTCCGTAGAAGCGGGAGACCGCGTGCGCTTCTTCCTGGCGGGGGAAGCCGCTCTCTCGGCCTTGACTTCCGGCTTGGGTTTTGCATCCCGCTGGCGATGGAGTCCGCGCAGCAGATCAAACATCTTGATCGACGACATTTGCACCGGCTTGATGTGAACTGTCAGCGGCGAGGGCGACGGCTTGACAACAGCAGCCTGTCCAATGTGATCGTCGGTCTGGACGCCACGATGCACGGTCACCGTGGGCAACTTCGCGGCGCCGTTGATGTACTCATCGAGCGTGTTGACGGGCAGCACGCCGCTCGCCGGCTCGGCGCGGCCCGCGAGGTCGTCCCGCACGAGCGTGATCAAGTCGTCCATGACCTCGATGCTGCTGAACACGAGATCGTCCAGGCGCGTGAGCTCTTCCCGCAGCGTCTTCGCGTGCTTGCCCAGCTCCTTCGGCGCGGTCTCGTCCACCACGCGGCTCATCACGCACCGCGCGTCCGTGATCGCCATCCAAATGTTCGCGCTGCCAATCCATCAATGAAACAGCACACAGACACCACGTTAGTCCGCAGTATGGACAGAGGAGGGAGGGAGGAGGCTCGACCAAACGTACAGCTTGACGGCCGCCGGCTCGAAGGCCTCGGCGAGCGTCGGCGGCGCGCCGCTGGCGTCGCTGGTGCCGCACCCGATCGACGTCATGCAGACGGCGGAGGCGCGTTGAACAGCCCGATGGAGATGCGGAGAGAGCGGCGGATACAGCGAGACGATGGGGGCGACGGCGGCGGCGGCGGCGGAGATGTCGCCGTTTGCCGTCTTACTTCCGTGGGAGTCACCTCGTCGCACTGATCAGGACTCGAGTGGTGTAAAGGTATCCCAAACTTACCTTATTAGTCACATCATATTCCATTATACACTCTTTCAACCGTATTGAATCAAATTATTGCAACATATAGCCCTGGCTGGCATGCGATTCTCGGGGAAACAAGCGGACAAACTCGTGATGGCGCCGCTTCCGGTCGTGGTGCTGGACGTGGGCGGCGCGACGCTCAAGGCCGCGCGCGTCCACAGCGGCAGCGCCAAGCCAGGGAAGCACGTGGCGCCCTCGCGCGGCGTCACCGTGACGCTGGCCAACCAGGTCGCGACGACGGGAGCGGCGAGCGGCGCGCAGCTGCTGGGCAAGGAGCTGCTCGACAAGGAGCGCCAGCGCGCCAAGCTCCACTACGTGCGGCCCATCGAGAGGTGCGTACAGTGCACTGGCGCTGTGCGGCAGCATTAGATGGCTCGAGTGAAGGGGGCTGACGCGGTGTGGGGTATGTAGGGGGTACTGTGTGAACTGGAACATCGAGAGCGATCTGTGGTCGCACCTCTTCTCGAACAAGATGCTCCACGTCAACCCGCAGGACCACGCGCTCGTGGCGACCGCGCCGCTGTTCGCACCGACCGTGCTGAGCGAGACCATGGACCAGGTGGTGTTTGAGGAATTCGGCTTCGCGGCCCACACGCGCGTGAGCGCGGCCGAGATGTGCGTGCTCTCGTACGCCGAGCACTCGCGCCAGCAGAGCGGTCCCCGAGTCGAGCCATCGCCCAAGCGGAAGCGCCAGCATGCATCAAGTGACGCTAGTGCCCGGGGACAACCCGTCACTGAGGCGGACGATGACTGGCGCGCGTTCCACCGCTCGTCGTGCCAACTGGTGATCGACTCGGGCTTTTCGTTCACACACATTGTGCCGATCGTCGACGGCCACGTGCTCCACGCGGCGGTCAAGCGCATCAACGTCGGAGGCAAGCTGCTCACCAACTACCTGAAGGAGATTGTCTCGTACCGCCAGTGGAACGTCATGGACGAGTCGACCGTGATCAACGAACTGAAGGAGGCTCTCTGTTACTGCTCGATGGAATTTGAGGGCGACATGACGCGTTTTCACCGGGACCGTTCGGCAAGGAAACACTGGGTGCTCCCGGACTTTGTGCGTTCATTCCATGGGCGTCTTCGTGCCGACCGTGCGGGCCAGGGAGCTGGGGACGACGACGAAGAGCAAGCACTGGAGATGGGCGTCGAGATGGTTACGGTGCCGGAGGTGCTATTCCACCCGTCGGACATCGGAATCGACCAGGCCGGTCTCGCAGAAGCCGTGATGCAGTGCGTAAATGCGTGTCCCGTCGACGTGCAGTCCACATTGCTGGAGAATATATTGCTGGTCGGCGGGAACACCAAGTTCCGCAACTTTCGAGACCGGCTTGAGCGAGATCTGCGGCCGCTGGTGCCCGACGAATACGGTTTTCGAATCCTGACGCCAGACGAGTGAGTATTTCTTTTGGGCGCTTTATTGGATTACTATGAAACCAACGTTCTCTCTCATATGAATGATAGCCCTCTCTCCACTGCAGTCGACGGGTGTGCTTTATTCGCAACAAGCGAGCAGGCGTCAGCCAGAAGTGTGTCGAAGCAAGAGTACGAGGAGCACGGCAGCAACATATGCTTCAAGCGTTTTCGGTGATGATAATAAAGGCTCTACCACCGCTAGGAATGAGCGCTTGGAAGTGTTGGCCGTGTGATGGGGCCTGGGTTTCGGCTGGGTGTGACACATAAAGGTGGAGCTATTGCGCGCGGAGGTTTGGCTCCTTCATCTTCAGGTATGACTGACTTGCCCGACCCGTCTTGACGTACGACTTTCGTTGGTCGCAGTGGGGCGCATTTGCTGCACTTGAAGATATGGCCGAGGCGCTTCTTCGCACCGGTGCCACTGTTCTTGACGCATCCGGCATGAAACGGATCCTTGCATCTCTGGCACCGCACCATGAATCCGAACGGCTCTTCGTTGCACAGTCCACAAGAGGAAGCCGGCTTGGCGACTTCTCCACTCGAGTTACTGTCTCGAAGTCGCTTCTGACCTACTGCTTTCTTGTTGCGTTCTGAACTTGGCGTATTATTTTCGATGATGCCGCGCAACGAGTCATGCGAACGATTCGTTGGAATCGGCGACTCCGCCATAGTATCCAGGTTGTTCGATGAGACCGGAGAGGCGAGACCTGATGGAGCGCTTTGATTTCTTTTGGCCGGCGATGGAAGGATGACTGGTACCGCCAATTCCTGGTCGTCGTTTGGGCGAATAACCGTTGTCATCTTGGTGTTAGCTTCAAGCACAATGTCGAGATCTTGGTTCTTTTGTGTCAATTCATCCCGCAGAGTTGCCAGCTCTTGTTTCAGTCTCGTTTCCGATTCGAGAGCCGCTCGCATTTTTTCGCTGACCTGGTCCATGTGCTTCTTTCGTTCTTGTGTCAGCTGATCACAAAGCTTCACAAGAGATTCCTGGAGTTCTGCAATTGTTTGAGTACCATCAGACGCTGATTCTTCGTACTTGAAGAGGAGCTTAAGAGCTGCGTCTTCTTTTGCGCGTGCTTGTTTATTCTGAGATCTTAGCTGCTGAACGCTCTTGTCGTAGTCGCTGCATTTCGTTCGTAGCACCTGAATCTCAGTGGTTGCCTCGAGCTTCTTGCTTTCCAAAATGACGATTCGATTTCTCAGTTCGCGCCGATCGTCACTGCTTGAGGAATCTCCTTCTCGAGCCCCAAAGTGATCGACAGTTCCACTGCATTTATGGTGAGCTAGGTAGCCTCGATAGTCCTCGTGGTCCTATGTCACACTCCAAGAAAGTGAGATCTCTTGATCACCTCCAAGATTGTGTTCCCCGTACCTTCTGCGCTGCGAGCAGTTCACACTGCACTGAACTCGGTTTCACGAAGTCAGTAAGCGTGATAAAATCTCATCCTAGTCCAACCCTGTAGCAGCTATCACAAGGCTCACTTTGCTTCAGTTGGGTTTGCAACTGGCCTGCAAGCCGCTGAACTCCACTGGTTGCTGCGCGCACATGCTCCTGTGCAATTTGCGTAGCGTTTTGAGTTCACTAGCTGAGAGTTTCTCTGTGAAGACTCCCAGTACCGTATTTTCAGTGACGGACCGCTCCTTGCACGCCCACACTTCGACCAGCCGCTTCAGTTCTGCCTTATCACAGGATGCCCCCTCCAACTGGTCGTGTTGCTTCCGTTGCTGCTGTGCTGTTTCCTCGAGCATGGCGATGGTCGACTCTCGTTCTTCCAATTTGAGTTGCAGTTCTGCCAACTCGGAATGGACGCGCTCCTTCACAGCAGTGCACCCCCAATTCTGTCAGACATCATCCAGGTGCGCCAGCAACGCCTCGCTTGAGCTACAATCGCCGACCCTCACCTTTTGTCTCTCGATATCCCTCACTCTTTGCTGCAACTGCATCATCTCGTAGTCACGCAATTGCAGCTTCTCGCCGATTTTCTCCACGGTCTTATTCGCTTCCGCCTTCACTCGCTCCTGGCACTCGAGCAGCCGCGCGTTTTCGCGGCGCAGCGCCACCGCCTCTTTCTCGTGTACGTCGATCGTATAGTACAGTGTCTCGATCGTCTCGCGGAGCTCCGTGTGCGCGAGATTGAGCTGGAGCACCACCATCGAGTGATCGCTGGACGAGTCGACTTGCGCGTCGCTTTCCTCGACTTCCACGGGGCCATTCGAGACGACTCGCACCGCAACGTGATCCGCAGACGCGCCGCGTTCGCTGAGCACCGACGGCGGCAGCAGCGCGAACGCGTTCTGCGGGAAATCGCACCGAGAAGACGCGCGCGCCTCCTTCATACCGCCCTTGCTTTAGCTTGGCCTTGACTTTCCTTGCTCGTTTCCCTTTTCCAACTGGCCAGCGGCAAACTTTCACGCTTGACAATCACTCTGACACTTCAATGTCGTGTTCGTAACCGATGGAAAAGATGTTTGTTAGGCGCTCCGCACCGAACATTCCCCGAACGCGCGGTGGACTAGGCTGATTATCCGTTTTAGTGACACGTCAGTATCTATCGGTGAGTGTTGGTCGCCCTTGTGGTGATCTCCGGCTGGCTCACTTTCAAATCGCAAGATGACCGGGACGGACGCTCGACGCGCTGCGCACGACGCAGCGCAACACGAAGCAACAATGCAGACGTTCGACTGGCAAGAGGACCCGCTGACACGGGAGCTCGTGGCGATGCTGCAGCGTGGCGACGACGCCGTGGAGACGCGAGCGTTTGTCAAGCCCATTTTCAAGTAAAGTCGATGCAGCGACATGGGTACACCCAGTGGAATACCGTTCAAACTTTCGTGTGTTGCTGCGCTGATTAGATGGATGAAGACCGGTGTCCGAAAGAGTGGGCAGCGAAATGATGTGGCTGTCGAGAAGGCATTCGCGTTCGTCGCGTGGATGGAGCAGCTCAAGCGCTCCGGCGACGCGACGCTCGCGATCGCGCCGCAGCCGCAGCTCGACGCCACATACGCGCTCAACACAATCGTGACGTCGGCACAGCGTGCTAGCTCCCGTGCAGAGGCAGAACGTGCCATTGGCATGCTCAAGGCCTTCGGGTACACGCCAGACGTGTTTGCGTACACGGCGCTCATCGACGTTGTGGCGCGTAGCCGCGACGTCGCGAGTGCATTCGAGGTGCGTGTATCTGTCTCTTGGGTTGGCTCGCACATCGAGAAATTGATCGTTTAATCTTGTCACTGCAGCGCTACGAGGAGATGCGTGCCTCGAGCACAACGTCGCGGCCGAACCTCGTGGTGTTTCTCACGGTGATTCGTGCGATCGGGTTCTCGGAGGAAGTTCCCGTGGCAACCTGCCTCGAGCTCATGGACCACGCGCGCCGTGACGGCGTGTTTGACGACTCGCTGTACGTGCGCACGATTGAACTGTGTGCCAAGCGTCGCGACGGCGAGGTCGCAACCCTCATTCTACAGCAAATGTGCGACTCCGCGGTTGACTGGAGGGGCCAGCAACCCATTTTGCGCGCACTTCAGCGTGTTCTGCAACGGATCGACAATGCCGACGAAGTGCTCCAGGATTGGCTCACGAGAGGGCTTGTTACGGAAACCGATGTCGAGGCCATCAAACTCGCGACAAGCATGATGTTGACTCTGTACACGAGGGGTTTGAGTGCGCTCGGGTGCGCTCGACACGTGTCCGAAACGGCTCGCCACGCTGTGATGCACCACGCCATCGACAGGCTGCTAGAACGCCATATCCAGGGAGCTGCTATCTCCACGTACGTATGCTTCACCGATTCACCGACACTACCGCGTACACGGTACTGACGTGGTGTATTGTGTGTTTGGACAGGAGCGAGTTTGAAACGCTCATCCACCAGTGTCGCAAGCGAAAGCGGAAGGACGATGTTGTTGTTATTCTGGACGCCATGCGGGAGATCGCTCTCAACGGCTGGCTCATCGGAGGTGACGCAGCAGGCGACCAAGGTATCAACGTAACCCCACAACCGCAGCTCGCTCCGAACAGTGCGACGTACGCAGCAATCGTGGAGACGTTCTTGGCGTGCAACGATGCTGCACAAGCCTGGGACGCGTTTTTGGATGCAACAACCAAAGATTTTGTTCGCGACCAGCTCTTGTACCGCAAGTACATCCGCGGTGCGTGCCTGCTCATGGACCCAAGCCACATTGTTGAGCTGCTTCGGTTCGCTCGCGAAGACGGAGTCGTCTTCTCCACGCGCATGTTGTCGGACATCGCAAAGATGCATGGGCGTGACCATGACCAGGGCATTGAAGTGCTACTCCACCAAATACCAATGCTCACGCGAGAAGACAAGCACGGGCTACTCGAAGAGATGTCTGCATCGTGCGCCGCGAGTCAAAATGCCAGTGGCGTACAAGCTGTGGTCCACGCAATCGTCACACAGGGGCTGCCTCGAACGGCCACGACGGACCTCGCCGTGTTGGAATGCTGTCTGCGCTGTGAGAGCATACAGGAGGCAATCGCACTGCTGCGTGACTTCCAGACAAGTGGTCTCCTGCTGGACGTACCGGTGTATCCGTCGCTCATCCGTGAGATCTTCTTCAAGTGCACGCGAAGCAAAGGAGGAAATCGAGAGGACCGCCGCACACCGTCATCAACAGAGTCTTGTCGGCCAGCACTCAAGATGTTGCACTTGCGCCGAGGCTTTGTGGAGCGTCTCGCTGAACTGCAGGGTGATTTCAACCACAGTCGTGACGTTGGATCCCTCATATACTCTCCAGCTGCATATGAGTCGAACATCGCGGCAATCGAGTACTGGTCGCTCCATCCATCCGCGCACGCGCCGCTGATGTTCCTCCAGCACTTCGTTGAGGCTACGTCGACGGTTGTGGACAAGTCCCAGCGACAAACCACTACCGACACGATCCAGAAAGCTCTCCAGTCGAATTCTGATCCCGTGCACTTTGTCATCCGCGCTGTGTGCGCCGTGCCGGCAGTGAGTCTTCCTTTTCGTGCGCAGAGCAAGATCGCAAAGCAACTATTCAGTTTGGCACCGCTCACGCCGAGTGACATCAAGCCCCACCATGTAGACGAGTGCCTCAACGAGCTGGATCAGCTAAGCATCCACGTTCTGAAGGAGCTCGACGATGCGTTGGATCTCGTGAGCCGCCCCGGCGGCCTCAATCGCGTGCTATCGTATTGCGAGAACGCGCTTCTTGAGCCCGGCAACAATACGGAAAAGATCGTGGCGTTCCTTCTCAGCCGACCAGCTCTCTGCTCGTATGAGAGCGCCGCTGTACTCTCACCGACACTCGCGCAGCTATTCGTGCTCGAGAACGATGCGCTCGTGCTCCAATACTTCAAGCCAACCTCTGATCAACTCAGTGATGCGACCCAACTCCGGAGACTCACTGATTCCCGCGCAGCGTTCATTCGCGAAGTCATTAAGCTGGAACGAGAAGCCAATGGACGTGACACGAATGCCTCGATGCGCTGCGCGCGCCGGGTGATAGTAGAGTTCAAACTCGAGCATGAGGCCGAGTTCCTGCCGCTGCTCATGGCGCATGCCGTCCACGTCACATCTGAGGAACGCCCCGAACTCGTCTCAAGCGACAAGACCACTCTCGCGCCTCGCAACTACCTACGGCTACCTCTTCCACTAAGCCACGTCATTCTCGTGGACGACGACGACACGCTTCAGTTTGCGTACGAAGTGCTCATGTACGAAGACAACGTGACGCGGATCGCGGTGGATGCCGAATGGCGCCCGACGCATCGTCACGTGAAGCTGCACCTGTCCAGTCAGCACGAGGCCGCACTGCTCACGCGGTGTGCGCTGCTGCAAATCGCGTGCGACTCGCACGTGTTCCTGTTCGATCTGCTCGCGCTCGAGATGGACGATCTTGAGGAGCTGCTCGCGTTCCTCTTCGACAACGACGCGATCCTCAAGCTGGGCTTCCGACTGGACGGAGATCTGCAGCGACTGAGGCTCTCGTCCCCCGATTCAACGTGCTTTGACGCGGACGAGATCCAAAACATGGTGGATTTGGCCACGGACCACCCGCAGACAGGCCTCAGCACGCTCGTGGAGCAACAACTCGGGCTGCCGCTTGACAAAACCGAGCAGTGCAGCGACTGGGAGCAGCGTCCTCTGTCGAAGCAGCAGATCGCGTACGCCGCGTTGGACGCGTTCTGCTTGCTCCTGCTCCACGACCAAGGGGCGAAAAAAAGAGAAGCATAGTGGACACTGCAAAGACTTCCGTCATTCCGTCACCCACACAGTCTCATTGAGCGAAATCAGATACTACTAGTATATCACACGATCCACGTTGATTCCATTGCAGTGTGGATAGCGCGAAGGGAAGAATAGAAGGGGAAGGAAATGATTACTTGCATACTGTGTCTACGCTACGCGGTTGGGAACGGGGGTAGCGAGGGTGTGAGCAAGAGCGATGGCTCCGCCAAAAAAAGGACCCCAGGGTCCGCCGCGGTCTGTCACTGCCACACCCTATCGCGCCCCGATAAATTGGAAAGGTCTCTCGTCATCGTCTTCTTGATCTCACGCCACAAGCACGCATAGGTTTCTACGACCGCTGGCCCTGTCCGCTGATCTCAGCGAGCACGGCCTGGAGCGTCTTGGCGATCTCGCGGCTGTTCGGGCGCTTCTGCGGGTTGTAAGCTGTACATGCCTGCACGAGCGCCTGGATGCGCGGGTGGCACGTGGGCGAGAGTGTCGGCGTGAGCGCACCATTCGAGATGAGCTGCAGCACGTCGATCTCGGGCAACTGCGACTTGTCGGCCTGCATGAGGTCGTTGAACGGCAGCTGGTGCGTGTCCATCTCGACCATGAGGATACCGAGCGAGTACACATCGGTGGCGTCGCTGACGTGCTCGGCGCCCTCGCGGCCGATGAGCGCCTCGGGCGAGATCCAGCGTCCCGAGCCAACTTCCTTGTACGCGTTGATCTCGCGCTCGCTCAGGTAGTCCTTGGGCGCGCCAAAGTCGCTCAGCTTGGCCTCCATGCGGTCGTTCAGCAGCACGTTGCGCGAGTTGCAGTTGCCGTGGATGAGCCGTGGCTGGAACGAGTGCAGGTACACGAGCGCGTTGGTAATGTCGAGCAGCATCTTGACCTTGGCGGGCGTCCAGCGGCCGGCCTCCTTGGCCGACGTTCGGTGGAGCCACTGCCGCAGGTCGCCGCGCGGCATGTACTCGGTCACGGCCACGAGGTTCGTCTCCGGGGACCACGCGATGCCGATGAACGCCGCGACGTTCGGGTGGCGCAGCTTGGCCTGGCGCTTGATCTCCTCCTTGAGCTTCTCCTGCTGCACCTCCGTGTTCACGAGCTTGGGCGAGATCCACTTGAGCGCGACCATGCGCTGGTTGTTGTCGGCGTCCATGGCGTAGTACGTGGCGAGCCAGACCTCGCCGAGCGCCGGGCCCGTGGTCGTGGTCGTGCCGGGCACGTGGCGCTTCTGGTTGGGCGTGAGCGTCAGGCACTTCATGAGCTTGAGCTGCTGGAAGTCGAGCCGCCACGCCTGGAGCTCCTCCTCGACCCAGAACTTGGACGACACGCTGCCCTTGCTCACGATGGGCGCCGCCGCGGCGCCGTGCTGCTGCGCGTAGCTCTGCTGGTGCTGCGCCTCGAGCTCAAGCTCCTTGGCCTGCGCCTGCGCGGCGGCCGCCGCGATCGCCGCCGCGCGCTCGAGCTCCTCGCGCTCGAGCAGCATCTTCTGCTCGTGCGCGCGGTCTTCGCGCGCAAACTTGCGGCGCCCGGCCGTGCAGAACCAGCACGCCATGAGCAGCTTGTAGAGCAGAAACACCGCGGGGAAGCCCATGCCGATCGCGAGGTACACCTTCTTGGTCGGGAACAGCCCGAAGAACGTCTGCTCCGGGATGGGCGCGACCGTGCCCACGTTCGTGTAGTCGCCCGGGTCCGTCTCGAGCGTGAACTTGGGCGCGCGCGTGCGCGGCGCGACCGTGGTCGAGGACGAGGAGCCCGAGGAGCCCGAGCCCGAGGACGCCGACGTCGAGGTCTGCAGGTGGCGCGCGCGCAGCGTGACGCCGTTCAGCGGCGGCATCGCGGCGGCCGGCGCGTCCACGAGGTCGTCGTCGCTCAGCCGCGCGGCCGCGGGCGCGAGCAGCAGCGCCGCGACGAGCGCGGTCGCGACCGCCATCTTCGCGAGCCGGCGAGGTCGCGGCCGCCGGTGGCAGGAAGACGTCGCCATCGTTGGAAATGCGAGGGTTGTTGGAACTGTGCGCGCGGGCCTCGTTTTGTGTTAGTTGGAAATGCGACGATCCGGGGGGACGAAGAGAAAAAGAAAACGAGACGGGAACAACCAGAGAACGCGTCGGTCGTCTTCACCCGAACGGACGCGGCCTCACACTGCTTCGTCTAGACGCGCGCAGGCAGGGGAGGAAGCGCCGCACCGAGGCAGTGGGGAGGATGGTCGCCGCGGGAGCGTTTGGAGGTCCGTCGCGCCGGCGGCGCTGGTGTTGTCGGGGTGTTGGAAATGGTCGGCGGTGACTGTGTTGGGCGCGGCGAGTCGATCCCCGATGGCGTTTTTTTCACAGGTCTCCAGCGACCTCGCCCCCTCTCCGCTTCTTTTTCTGCTCTTGTTCCAGGCCCCCGTCTTGCATCCGAGCCAGTGCAATTTTGGGTGTTTGGGAACGCCAGACCAACGACTGTAGGGGGTAGGCCAAATGTCATTCATTTTAACCAATCAGGAAGGGTTATGTTGCTGCTGATCAGGAACGACCAATCAGAACCAGGATCGCCCAGGTGGTTTTGGGTCTGAGTGGTGCTGACTTGCTTCGAGGGAATATTGAGGCTGTTTCCGTGATGGGGTTTTCGACAGGAAGGGATAGGTAAAGGTGCCCAAGTGCGACATATTAACCTAGCCCTAAACTGCAAAAGGCGAAATACTACCTCCTTGAAAACCGTGTTTCCCCGTTCTGCCGGGCCATGTGTAGGGACAACGTGCCACGTCGGGGAACATGGGTGCGAGTGGTCGATGTTGGATCTGTACGCTCACTTTTGACCGCGTTGCACTCCACGGATCCCCTCCCAGTCCAACGAGTAGCCATTGGTCAAAAGTTTGTACCCCTCATGCATCATCAGTCTCAGGTCACACGACTGAAGCAACGAACAAGATGTCGCGCCGTCGCCACGACGCTCGTACCCGTCGCCACCCAGCGGTGGGTTGCGGCGGCCGCGCCGTCCGTCGCCTGCGACAGCATGAGCCTCGCTCTCTGTCTCTCGCTCTCTGTCTCTCGCTCTCTGTCATACTAGTAGTAGGATACACCACGCTGGAGTCAGAAACGCACGACCTGATGAGCTTGCGTCGATCGAGTCCCAAAAAGCAATTGTATTTGACTATTGAGCTATAACCGCCCCTTGCTGGTTGTTGCAAGGGGGAGGACCTGGCCTGTTCAAAACTGGGCACGGTGACCAATGGCGACTGCTCCTTGAATGCGTTAGACGAGCGGCGTGTAGTGGCGGCGCACGCGGTGCTGCTGGTAGCTCTGCGCAGCCATGGCCACGGCCACGAGGCCGACAGCGACGCCGCCAAAGATCAAAAAGCCGTTCGGGCCGTGCGCGACCGTGCGCAGGTGCGTCGTGAGAGCCGCGAGGCTCACGCTCTGGGCCGCGTCGACGAGCTTGACGCGCGGCTCGTTCTCGTGGCGCGCCTCCTTGAGCTCGAGCGCAACGTACGCCGGGTAGACAGCCGGCGCAGCCACGACCTCGTGGACGATCGACTTGTCCGACTCGGCCGGCTTCACGGGCGATCGCCAGAAGAACCAGCTGCTCGACTTGACCTCGGCCGGCTTGGCGCCGACGTAGTACACCTCACCCGAGTACGAGACCGAAGTCTTGAGCTTCTCCGTGACCTGCACGTAGGCCTGGCCCGAGCCCCAGACGTCGACGCTCGACTTGCTGGCGACCACCGAGCCGGCGTACACAGCCCCCGAGCCGGCGACCGTGAGCTTCTGGTTCTCCACACGGCCGGCCTCGGTGGCGACGATGCTGGCGATGGCCGAGCCATAGACCGAGCCGGAGAAATCACCCGCCTCGAGGGTCTTGGCGACCACGAAGAGGTTGCCCGAGCCCGAGACCGTAGTCTTGACCTCCTTAGTCTTGATGCTGTCGGCGTGGACCGCAAGCGAACCGCTGCCAGCGACGCTCGCGCTGAGCTCGCCATCAAGCTTGAGCGAACCAGCGACGAGCTGGATGCTGCCACTGCCGGCCACGTCGAGGTCGACGTTCTGGGCCTCAATCTTGCCTTCCTCTGCGACAAACACGTTGGTCGGGCCAGAGACCCAGAGCTTGATCGACTTCTTCGTGTCCTGCGTGAGCACGTTGCTGGCGACGTTCACGACCGAGGCGATCTCGCTGTTCAAGTGGCGCAGCGCGTGCTTGTCCGCGAGCTCAATCTGCGTGAGCACAAAGCCCTCGGTGAACGCGTCCTTGTTCTTGTATGTGAGACGGAAACCGTCCGCTTCGTCCTTCTTGTACGGCACAATGTCGACCAACTGGAGCAAGTCCGACGAGTTGCCCGAGATCGTCACGGTGGCAACCAGCTTCTCCTTGTGGCTCGCCGCGTGGAGCGCGAGCGCGCCGTCCGGGAACACGATCGTGTCGTTCGAAGACGAGCCCGAACCGGAGCTGCTCGAGGAGCCGTCCTCCGAGCCGTCCTCCGAGCCATCGTCAACGATGATGACCACCGGCACCGCCTTCGTCGGCTCGGGCGTTGTCGGCTCGGGCGTCGTCGGCTCGGGCGTCGAGGCCTCCGGGGTCAGAGTCGGCGTCTCCGTCGAGGGCTCCGACGTCGTGGGCTCGGGTGTCTCGACCTCCGCGGCGGCCGGCGACTCCTTCTCGTTGTGAACGATAAACACGGGGCCAGCGATCGCGACGCTGATCTTCTCCAGCGCGTCTTCGCTGTAGACCTTGAACGTGCGCTCGAGCTCCTGGTGCTCGCCGAGGATGTCGGCGGGCGGCGCGACGTCCGAGACGTCCACTCGGAAGGCGTCGACCGCCGCCAGCGCGAGCGCGAGCGCAGGGATCGCGAGCTTCATGATGCGGCTAGAGTGATGTGGGGGAACCCGATGCTTGCAAACTGATGGAGTTCGATGGGCGAGCACGAAACGGGAGCGCCGACGGCAGCGGAGGATCCCGTTTCCTGGCCTTTGCTTCAGCTGACTGCCGTTGGAAAACTGGAGACAGGGCCGGCGCACTTTGTTAGCGTGTGATGCCTGGGACGACACGCACCTAGACCATCACTCTCTCGATCTCCCGATCTTTGTCATCATTTTCTAGTTTACGGTACGTTTGGTATCAAATCAGGTCTGGTTTACTACCCTATTCTGAGACATTAACGAGCAGATCACCGTGTTCCGGGTAGAAAAAAGTTCGAAATGTGGGAGGAGCCAGTCGGAATCATCATTTTTTTCTCGAATGGCGTGGGGTTCCGTGATCTGGCCCTCGGCTGTGGGGCGATGGATGGACTGGAACGCGGCACGCGCTTTCATGATGGACGAAACAACCTTCGTGTACTATTCGCGTGAAGTGGACCCGCCAACGAATCGTTCCCTGCCTAATGCCTCCCAAATGCTTTCTTAGACATAGACCTGGCTATTGGATTGGGCCTGTTGCTGTGGTTGCACGTGATACTGCTGCTGTTGCTGTTGGTGGGGCTGGTACTGCTGCTGGGGCTGATACGCCACTGGCGGGTACTGGGGCTGCAGAGGCTGCAGCTCGTGCGCGCTCGGCTGGTGGTACGACGCGAAACGAAGCACTCGCGGGCGCGGATCGCGACGCGAGCGCTTCCGTTGGCAGCGCAAGTAGCACAGCGACAACAGCGCAAAGAACACGAGTGGCCCAAGCACGGCCGACGAGCTGCCCAACGCCCCTTCCCAGAACGCACCGCGTACGTGGACGGCCTCTCGCAACGGCACGATCTTGGGCGTGCACGTGGTTTGCTTGTTCCGGTCCTTGTGTTTGGCGATCGGCTTGTACTTCTTGCTCTGCTCGGTGGAGAAAACGTTGGCGTCGTACCGGTCGGAGATGAGCTGCGGCGTGACGCCCACGAATCTCACATCGCCGGCGCCCCACGCTGTGCCAGAAATCGAGTGCACGGCCTGAACGTAGACGTCGCCGGCGCCGGCGATCGCGACCTTGACGTCGTTGCACTGGATGGAGCCAACATAAACTTCCCCGGCGCCCAAGATAGCGATCGCTTCGTTGTTGCAGTGGCCGGAGGGGGAGGAGAACGAGATCGTACCGGATCCGGCCGTGGCAGTGGTGAGCGAGCCCGTGTTGATGCTTGACGCGTCCACACAAATGTCGCCCGAGCCCGCAATGGAAACCTCCACGGATGTCGTGTCCAGGCTTTGGCCCATCATTGTGATGTCACCGGAGCCAGAGAGTTCAAGCTTGAAGGACTGCGTTTGGAGCGCTCCCGCCGTCCAAAACAGACCGCCACTCCCCTTGGACGCAACGTGGAGAGCAGCCGTGGCCGCTGAGGACTTGGAGTCCACATACACGTTGCCACTGCCTGAGAGCTGGAGACTGAGTGGGCTTTGACCGTCGGTCACGAGTACTTGGTCTTCAATCACCACATCACCCGAGCCAGCGGTCTCGACTGTACGCACCGTGTGGCTCTGCGTGATCGAGATCTCGGTCAGCAGGTACGCGTCGTCAACTACACCGCGCACGTCTGCGCGGCGCTTGACCTCGAGTGTGTCCGGCGCTGTGCTGGTCACCTCGAAGAACTTGAAGATATCCTCCGAGTTGCCCGAGAACCGCACGGTCGCGGCCGGCGCCGTCCACTCGCGGCTGGCGCCTGCATCGCGCAGGTCGTAGTTGTAGCTCACGAACACGCGGCCGGGCATTGATATCTTGAGCGTCTGCAGCGTCTCGCGGTTGATCACGCTGTCCATGAGCGGCTGCGCGACCACGTACCGCTGTTCGAGCACGCGCCGCGGATCCGTCGAGTCCATACCGCGCACCGGCTCGCTAGTGATCGTGAACGCGTTGCACCGCGCGAGTGCCGCGCACAGTACAAACGCCGCCGCCGACGCACGGCGCATGGTGGTGGTGGGAGGGAGACGAGAAGGCGAGAGAAGAGAGCGCGAGAGGAAGGAACGGACGCGATCCACACGAAGGAAGTTGGCGACTACGTCTGTCTCGCGCGTCCGCGCTGGTCCGGTGCGCGCTGCGGGGGTTCTGTCGCCGACTCCTGCGGCGTGTCCGATGGAATGGCCCTCTTCCTCCCCGGTCAGTCAGTCACTCGGTCTGGCCGCCAACATTCCTGGAGATGAGCTGCTCGTTCGACGGAATGACGGTGAACCGACGGAGTGAATGTGGTGAATCCTGTCTACAAATGCAAGGATAGAGTCTTGACATGACTGTTAATGTAATTTAGGATACATATCCAAAGATAGAATGGCTACACAGTAGGTGATCTCGTCGCGCACAACGCTGGGAGATGCCGCACTCGCCGCGCTTTCCTTCCTGAGTCACTGCTCCTCATGGACTCGCTGCATGACGAGGAGGAGGGATGGGAAGACGCGCCGCGCCACCAGCGCGACGAGGCCGTGCGCCGTGCGCAGCTCTACGGGCTCTCGTCTAAGAAGAAGCTGCCGCGCGTCCACACGCAGCCACACGACGCGCGCGCGCGCAAGGAGCTGCGGCTGCTCACTGCGCCACAACAGCTCATCGCACACAACGGGATGTCCGTGTACGAGGATGAGCTGGAGCAGCGCAAGTACCAAGAGCACCTTGGGATCCGGCCAGCGCTTGACCAGAGTCAGCCGCTCAAAGATCTCTACACGACCGTGCCGCGGCGCGTCATTCATCTGGACGATGCGGACAAGCCCGAATTGATCGTAAAGCATAAAAATGAGTGGCGCGTCGGCTACCAAAACGACCCGCAGAGCGACTACCACGGCGTAGCACTGCGCGGGGTGTTTGAGCCGACCGACACAATACGCGAACGGCTCGTTACGACCACGGACAAGTTCAGACAGAGCACTACAGCGCTCGCGTACCCAGCACCTGCCACGAGCGAAGCCAAAGTTGCCCAACAGCTGCAGCCGTTTGATGCTGATAAGGCGCGTAAGGAAATGGAAGCAAAGCTTTGTGTGGGCATGGAGGCGTCGCCATCGAGCAAGAAGAAGAAGCATTGGTCTCCGGCCTCCCACGCGACCATCGGGACCAACTCTCCCCAGCGGAAGTCCAAGGCATCTAAAGCGGCCATGCACGCCCAACAGCCGTTTCCTGTGCGGCGCGTCGAGAGTCCTCTTAAGAAATCTGAGTTGCAAAGCGACGCGCGGCTCGTGCGGAAGCAGCAGGTGCTTGCTAACCAAGTCAACGCAGAGTACGCTGAAGTGCAGCGTCATGCTGCTCAGTGGACCGACCCGAAGACACGGTACTCTCTTCCAATTGAGAACCCGTCTTTCGACCGCGCGTATCGCCTTGGGCTTGACCGGGTAGATTCCAGCCCAGACCCAGCGGCCTCACCTGACGTGGACGATGCCTCGCCACTCCCACAAAAATCAACACCGACGTCGAAATCGAAAGCGACCACCAAGCGATCCAAGCCGCCGTTGCTGTTCCGTCCAAAGTCTGCTGTGTCGCTACGGATGGATACCGCGATGCCGCCTTCACTCACGCGCGCGTCCAGCTCTACGTCTCTCCCGGGGGGAATCGCGTCAGTGGCCAAAGTAGCGGGTGCGAAACGCCGCCCGCATTCGGCCACAGTAAGCTATCTGAGCAACTCGACCGTGTACTTCATGAATGAGCCGACCGCCTCAGGTTCACCCGCACAGCGAGCAGGAATGGGGTCGCGATTCTCGGAGCCTCCTTCAACGAACAGCAGCGAAGACGCAATCGCTGCCCCGCTTTTGGGCAACGCCCACACCGTGCTCAAGGAGCAAAAGAAATACGGCGCCAACTTCCTTGGCGTGGTCCTGGAAGAGCGCGTGCGCCGCCACGAGCTCCAGCAGGAGCGTCTCTTCGATTTGGCACGCCGCGGGGCCCTCCACTCGATTCCACTGCCCCAGATATTCGCGAGGCTGCGAAGAGAGGCGCTCAAAAACCTCACCAAGCGCGTCGAGTGCGCGCGGTATGAGAAGCTGTCGCTCGAGGACTACATGTCGGTTTGCGGCATGGCCGTCGTGCCCGAGACGTCCCCGCCACGCCATGACGAGCTGCGTGCCGTGCACCCACTCGACGACGAAGACGACGAAGACGAAGCGGACGATCGGTTCCCAACTCCGAACCAGGCAGAGCACGCTCAGGGCGCAAGTGCTGAGGATCCAGTAGTCCAGGCACTACGGGACGAGGTCGAACTCCGCCAATTACCGTTTGACGATCCAGCCAACTCGGTCTTCCGCAAGCGCCAGGCGATCCGACCGGACCCCACCGACGGCAACAACAGCAGCTCTGTGCAAGCGATGCGGAAGGCGCTCTTCGTGACGCGCGAGCAGTTCCATATCGCCATGGAGGCGTTCGTGCTGCCCACGCGAGACGTGAATCTTTTGTTCTCCTCGCTGGACCTCAACGTCGACGACAACGTGCCGCTCTGGGAAATCGTCTGCGCGATCGAGCAGCTCCAGGACGGCCATGAAGAGCTGCGACGCTCGCGCGTGCAGGTGAAGGCGCGCCACCTGCCCAAGGAACTCTCGGCACTGCGCCGGTCTGTGTCGTTCCCGCATCGCACACACGTCGCGCTGCCACTCGGGACACGATAAAACAAACCCATCTGAATCAACATGGCTACAATGAGCTTGGATCTCTTGGTACTGTTTTCGACCAATCCGATTTGTTCTGTCTCATGATCTCTTCGATCTTGGAAGGTCGCCCCTAAAACCACATTGACCCAAACGCGAGAAGCCGCCGCGGAACAAACACGGGAGCGAAATGGCGATGGAAGGTGAGTTGGATCTCGCGACCCCAGAGGCAGGTGTTGTTGCTGCTCGTCGACGCAGTGTGTGTTGAATGTGTGGGCGACTCTTTCCACCAGGTGAGCGCATCAAGCGCCTGGCGCCGAGCGTGACGATCAGCGACTGTCCGTCCGAGGTGTTTTGCACGCGCTTCTCACCGGACGGCAAGTTGCTCGCGGCTGGCTGCGGAGACGGCGCGATCCGCGTGTTCAACGTCCATGATGGCAAGCTCTCCTACACGCTGATGCAGCCGCAGAGCAGCTACGGCTTCGGCATGCCCTGCACGGGCATCCGCTTCCGCCCACTCACAAGCAGCTCCAAGACGAAGAACGTCCTGCTCGCCGTCAGTACGTTCCTGTCCACAGTGCAGATGTCGAGCATGCTGGATGTCTTACGAGTGCTGTGTGTCGACAGACTCGAACGGCTCAGTGGAGCACTGGCATATCACGTCCGGCAAGTGCCTCCACGCCATCACGAACGACCAGAACCAGCTCTACGCGCTGGACTACCGCCCGGACGGCGCGATGTTCGCGACTGCGGGCAAGGATCAGGCCGTGCGCGTCTACGACGAGGCCACCAAGACCGAGGTCACGTGTATGCGTGGCGGGTGCGTTCAGTCAATAGAGGCACGACCGCGTTGGGGGGTTGTGCTCACATCTCTGTTTCTAATCCGAATGTAGTCATGGCACACTCACGGCAGGCCACTCGAACCGCGTGTTCTCGCTCAAGTTTTTCCCAGACGACGAGAATGTGATCGTCTCCGGTGGGTGGGACAACACGCTGCAGATCTGGGACATCCGCGCGGGCCACTCGGTGCGCGGCATCTACGGCCCGCACATCGCCGGCGACGCCATCGACATCAACAACAAGCAGGAGATCCTCACAGGCTCCTGGCGGCCTGAGAACCCGCTCGAGGTGCGAATTGATATATCAACGGACTTCCAGTTTGTGCGGGCCGACCTGTGCTGACACTGACCGCTTTGATTACTCGGAAGATATGGGACTTTGGCACGGGCAAGCGCCAGAGCGTCGTGCCCTGGAACCAGAGCTCGATCCGCTCGGAGCCGTGCTTTTTGTACGCTGCGCAGTTCCTCAAGGGTGGCAGCCAGAACAGCGCGCAGCTCATCGCCGCCGGGGGCAGCGGTACGAACGAGGCCAAGGTGTTCAACCGCGACGCGAACAACCGGCTCGTGGGCACGATCGCCGGGCTCAGCCGCGGCGTGTTCACGCTCGACTTTGCGCCGCAAGGCGACAAGTTGGTGGTCGCGGGCGCCGACGCCGCGATCCGCATCATCGACGTCTACGACCACGTGCCCGGCGAGAAAGGCCGCGAGCGCCCGGTCACGCCGTCGATTCGGTGAGGCGCGCACTTGGATGGCATCCTGGCACTTGCCATGGCAGCAACCTCCGGACTGATGACAGGAATTGTTGTATAATAGGAACGCGCCGATGCCCGGCGAGGCACCTCCGTCCACGGCTAAGCGCCCGGCGTCGCCGCCACGCGTCGTCTCGTTCCAGTAGGAGTCCAGAGATGTCGGGGCTCAAGCACATTCGATTAGGAATAAGCTTGGAGGTGGTGTTTTCAATGAGATTCTCCAGACAAAAAAACACGAGAGGACGCTTGGTCAGGACACGATGCTGGAGATCATCCTCCAGATCCAGTGCCACGCCCAGTGCCACTTCGGACTTCCTGCCGGACGGGCAGCCGTGGCACTGCTCGCACGGCTGGCACGCCCCGGACAGGTGAGTGGCAGTGGCAGTGGCGTACAGTACACGTATCAACGCAGTGCTGCCACGGCGTTTCCTCCTGTCCTGGCGTTGCTTTCCCGCTTGCCAGCAAAGCAGTGGCGATCAGAGCGCAGTCCTCTAACATGTCGAGCAATCACGAACGAGTTCGCACGCATGCGCCACCTGGGCGGCCTGCCAGCAGCGCCCGTGGTCGTGACCGGGCCGTCCTGTCACGGCGGTCTGGCGTGTGGGCGTCCGCTCAACAGCGAGCGGGCGCGATGCAGCCACATGGAAGGGTTCGACGTGCGTGGCGTGCGCCTGCGCGGCTGCCCATGGCAGTGCCAAGGCACTGTCATGGCAACTGGCTGCATCATCGCCGTGGCAAAGGGGCGTCCGCTCACGCCCCACTGGCATCCCATCCGCTCGCAAGCTGTTCACGCCGCCCAGATGGAAACAGTGACCGCTTCTGGACGCTGGGTTTTGTCGGCGCCCAGATGGGGCAAAACGTTATAAATTACCGATATATTCCCACGTGGGGAACCTTCGCCATCAAAAACAGCGTGTATCAGAAACGATAACCAAAAAAAGGTAGGTTAAAACAGGGTCCATGCGAAACATTTTTGTTGTTGTTTTGCGACCTCGAGAGACTGTGCGTGGGAACTGAGTCGCTGTTTTCTCGCCTCTCTCTCCTTCTCCCTGTCACCCATTTGACTTGGCTTGCACGAGACCCAGCAATCTGGCAGGCTACGGCCTCTCCTCCAAACGAGGCCGCGTCGCTCGTCAGCTCACATGGTGAAAGCCCTGGTAAAGATGCTCCATCCTTTCTTCTTCAGTCAAGAAGGAATCTTTGGGGACAGTGGAAGGCGGGGGACGACAGTAGAGAAGGAGATCTCCAACCAGCGAGCCCCGTTGGGGCTAAGATCCACTCCTCCACAAAAAACGAAGACCAGTGTACACGATGCAACGCTTAGCGTCCAGATCGGCACTGCCCATCGCATTCTCCAATCCGTCAAAAATCGCGCCGTCTCCAACACATTTCGTGCATGGTGTGGATCGGCATTGGCTTCAAAATGATGGGGGTCATTGCTATATTTTCACATATAGCCGATATATCAACTACAAAAGGTTAAAGTACATACGTTTGACTTTCCCCGTCGCAGTGTCGTAGGATCCAGTATCCATTATAACAGGTCCAGCGGAAGAGAGTGTGGACGTGCGCAGCTGCGCGTTCTGCGCAGGTGCGGAAACCTTTCCGTGGAAACCTTTCCTAACGCACCCCTGTCTTGCCGACACTCGTAAATTACACACCGGCTCACTGTGACGCGCGCCGTGTTGTGGGCGCACGGGAACCTTACCGTCATTTATCTCGCGTAGTTTTCCGTCCCTCCCTCTTCCCCGCCTCGCGGCAACGCGATCCCGTCACGCCACTCCGCGTCCCGACAGAGAAGCCGCGGCACGCTTCCGCGCGCCTTCCGCCGCATTGGTCACGCCGCGCTCCCCCTCGCACGCGCCGCCTCTCCTCGCCCCCCTCCACGCGCACCCAGCGATCCAGCGATCCGCTGCGCCCAGCGAACGGATCTCGTATTTCTCGATCTCGACGGTCGACGGCGCATCTCCCAGGGACCCGAAACGATGGCGACGGCGCAGAGCAGCACTGGTAACGGCAGTTTGCCGCCGCGCATGAGCGCCGAGGACGCGCGGGCCGTGGCGGCCGCCGCGGGCGTGGACACGAGCGGCGACGACAGCAACTCGTTCGGCGACCTGCTCTCGGAGCTGCTGCGCACGCTGCCGAGCGACGCGTCGGCGCTGTTCCTCAAGTCGCTCAGCGGCCTGAGCCCGAGCGAGAGCCACGACTTTTGCGACCACGTGTCCAAGCTCAAGCCGCAGAAGCAGTTCCGCGTGATCCACGCCATGTCCGAGGCAACGGTGGACGGCAAGCGCCGCTTCTTGCAGGCGCTCGCCAAGAAGATCGAGGAGCAGCAGGCCCGGCAGCAGGTCATCCAGGCGCAGAACGACCGGGACCTCGAGGCCCACGTCAAGCGCAAGGAGGCCATGCAGGGTGCGTACAAGCAGCGACTGATGGGAGCTGACGGAATAAGACTGACCTGTAGCGGTGATGCTCTCAACAGCCAAGGAGCGCGTCAAGGCGATGAACCCGGCGGCCAAGTTCCACTCGTTTGACGCCTCGCGCGGCGCCGGCGTGGCAGTGTATGTGCTAGCTCACATTTCCTCGCAGCATTTTGGTGGCCACGACTGACGATCGTCGATTGACATTTTCACAGGAAGGAGAACGTGAATGGCAACGCGATCAACGGTGGTGGTGAGGCCGCCGAGACCGGCAACAGCAACGTTGACGCTGGCGTGAACCGTTCGTGGTCGTCGTCGTCGATCCAGGTTACCAAGGAGGATATCAAGCAGGTCGGCCGACTGCTCAGCAACTCGCACATCACCGAGTCGGAACAGAACCTGCGCGAGCTGGAGGTGAACAAGAAGGCGTTCGCGTCGCTCAAGTCGCAGAGCAGCGATGGCAGCGAGTCGGTGGAGATGGGCGACGCCGCGAAACGTGATCGCCCCGACAGCATCCGTGAGCTCGTGAAGCACGACGAGAAGCCGCTCCAGCGTACGCGATCGGAAGACACGGACGCGTCGTACTACGACCGTCCGTCGGTGGACAATGACGAGGAATACGAGAATGAGAACGAGAACGACTCCCCCGACGGCGAGGCACAGGAGGGCGAAGATCCGGAGGCGCCGTCCACCAAGCGGTGGACCAAGCTTCAGGATAACGCGCTGCGGGAGAGCGTGCGTATCCATGGCGAGAAGAACTGGAAGGCGATCGCTGAGCTTGTGCCCGGCCGCAATCACGCGCAGTGCCTGCAGCGTTGGCGGAAGGTTCTCAAGCCCGGCTTGGTCAAGGGCCACTGGAGTTTCGAAGAGGACCAGATTCTCGAGTACCTCGTTACCCAGGGCTGCAACAACTGGGGCCAAATCGCAGAGCGCATCCCCGGCCGAACGCCCAAGCAGTGCCGTGAGCGCTGGAAGAACCACTTGGACCCTGCGATCAACAAGGGTCCCTACACTGAGGAGGAAGACAAGATCATCTTGGATGCACAGGCCAAACTTGGTAACAGGTGGTCTCAGATTGCCCAGCTCTTGCAGGGCCGAACGGAAGACTCGGTCAAGATCCGCTGGAAGTCTCTCAAGCAGAACCCTGCTAAGGCCGCGGCGTCCCATGCTCAACAGAAGAAGGCACAGCAGCAGGCGCAAAGCCACCAACAGCACGCGGCCGCAGCGCTCGCGTACCAGCAAAACCCGGCGCTATTGCGACAGCGCCAGCTTCAGATGATGCAGCAGCAACAGCACCTGCAGCACTCGGAGGCGGCTCAGCTCGAGCACCACCAGCAGATGCAACAGCAGCAATTGCAGATGCGGCTCCAGGAGCGGTTGATGCAGCAGCAGCAGATGCAACGTATGGGCAACAACGGCGATCTGACGGTGATGAAGCCGGATCCGTCGCTCACTGCACCATCGCCGGTGTCTGGGCTCGGCATGTCGATGGCCAGCTCCCATTTGTACTCCCCTGCTGGCGGTTATGGATCAAGCTCATCGATGTCATTCACGTCCCAGCTTAACGCCGCAACCGCTGGTCTGGACCAGTCGCCGTACGACTTCAACATTCAGCCGAACTCGTCTTCGTACGGGTATGCCTCGAACGACAACTACCACGTTCACCAAAGCGATTCGCCGAACAGCCACCACCGTGGTGGTGACCCGCGTGAGTCGGGCGACGCGTGGGAACTCGCGGACGATGGCTTTTCTCGACTTGGAGAGAACCCGCCGCCTGCCTCGTTCTGGGACAACTACCCCAAGCACCCTGGCATGCTTCCGGAGCCGATCCCGCTTGCTACTCAGGTATGTGATTCCATTTTCAGGTGTTTCTGTCTGTTCACGAAACTAATTTTCTTCGTTTCCATTGCTTTTCTAGGGTGGCCACCACGATCCTGTGAACCATGGTCAGTACGGTGTACCGGAAGAGGAGGTTGTGTACGACGATGCCATGTTCGAGAAGCTCGCAACTGAGCTGGGCAGCAACTCGATCCATTTTGCGCCGATATAAACCCATAGCACGGAGGGGGCACGCCCACACAAGACCATAAGTCAACTAGCGAAGCGAGCAAGCGCGTACGGTATGTATGTATGTCTAACAAAATGATCATTTGAAATCAGTCGTTGTGGGCGCGTTCCTCTTCACGTCGACTCGGTGGCCCCAGTGGCTACAGGGTTTACAACCATGCCGAAGCGAGAGGCTGCCTGCAGTTTCTTTAGCCATTGCTTGGTCGCTGCACGGCTACGTTCACTCTGAAAGATGTATAACCGCGTCATGTGCTCCATCGCGATCCACTCCTCCTGCCGATGGACATTCTTGGTCTCGACAAGCTTGATCTCGATCGTGTGGGTCATGTCTACGGTCTCGGTCGCAAGGGTAACGCCGTAGTGTCGGTAGATACGAAGTAGCCCGTCCGCCAACACGCACCACCGCTGGCTCGTCTGGAAGCTATCCAGCAAGTTCTTCGTCAGCATGTACCCGCAGTGCGAGTGCACTTCGCTGAAGGGCTTCACGTGCACGCTCAGCGTCATGGCCGCACTGGAACCGTTCGCGAAGACAGGGTCCAGGAGCGCCGCCGACGATCGCCGCTGGTTTGTGAAAATGCTGACGGTGGGTGCGGCCTCAGCCAGGCGCAAGGCCTGACGTTGCGCTGTGCGAGGAAAGATCTCAACCTCCTGCGAGAGCGGCAGCTCCAGACACGCGCCAGTCCGCCATACTGTATCTGACTCGCGCAGCCGCAGGATCGCCTGGCCCAACATGAAGTTATTCGGCCCATTCTTGCTGAGCACTGTGAAGCAGAACGTCACATTGCCATTCACGCCGGGCACGAAAAGCTTGTCGTTGCGCCACGAGATCTCGTTGTCGTTCGCTGACACGCCCTTGCGAAGCACGCTGGTCTCGAAGCAGAAAAGCTGCGTGTCGTCCTCATCGCCGTCCACAACCGTCACGTACACGTATGGGTTGCAGGTGAAGCCGTTGGCGAGCCGCAGCTCGTCCGGCCCATCGCCTGCGGCATTCGCGGTTGACTGAGAGGCTCCGTCGGCGGAACCCGTCGTGGATGCGATCACTGTCAGTGGGTCCGTGTGGGGGAAGCGGCGGAAGCCGTGCAGCTTGATGCCTTCCACGGCGTACGGTTTGAGCCGCATGCGCTGGAGGCGATCGAACCGCACGCGCGCGAGCCGCCCGCGCAGGATGGCCTGGATCTTGACGATCGCGTCTTTCTTCTTCTTGAACGTGAGCGCGTCGCGCGTCATGCGCACGTAGGCCTTGACGACCTTGCCGAACACGGCCTTCTGGTTGGCGATGTAGTCGCTGCGCGCCTTCTTGGCACGCTCGTCGTACTCGTCCTGGAGCGCGCTCTGGCAATGACGACACAGCCAAGAGAACCGTGTGGGCACGACGAACGCTCCTTTGGTTTTGCGCGTCGTCGACTCGTATGCTGTCAAAAAGCACTGTGCGTGGGCCACGAGGTTGCATGTCGCGCACTCGAGGTCGCCGCCCGCGAGTTGGCAGTACTCGCAGCGCGCGGAGCGCTGCCAGCGCGTCGAGTCGTACAGGAACCGCGTGGGTACGATCTGTGCCGCGAACTGCGCGCGCTTGTGCTGCTCGGCGAACTCCTGCGACATGGAGCGCCGCTGGATGATCAGCTTGGTCGCCTGGCGCCGCAGCCGCGCGGCGCTGATGCCCGGGATCGCGACCACGCTGTCGCCGCGGCGCACGTGCTCGTCGTGGCCGTCCGTATCCATCAAACTCGAGCCACCGCCCGCGGTAGCGTGCGTCGCCGCGTCTGGACTCGCACGCGCGTTTCGTGTGACTGTCGGATAAAACGGGTCGTCGGGCAGCCCGGCGAAGGGCGACGAGGTCGCGTGCTTGGCCAGCAGCGTCGCGTTCAGCGGCTTGCGCACGCGCGTCGGCGCACCAACATCCTCGAACCGATGGATCAGCTCCGCAACGTCCTGCTCCACGAACTCGCGCTTGGCCTCGCGCTTGTAGCGCTCGATCCAGGGCGAGGCTGCCGCCGTCGGCGTCGGCGGGTCGCCATTGACCGTCAGGTTGTTGCTACTCAACAGAAACGCCGAGCTGCGGCGCCGCAGCTGCACGGCCGCGTCGGCGACCGACTTGACTGTCGCCAGCGGTGCCGGCTGCGGCTGCCCGCACAGCGACGGCGCCGACGCCGACGACGCCCCGAGCCGCGGCAGCATCGTCTCCAGCCCTTCGCTTGCCGACAAAGTGAACCCATTTTAGCACCAAATGGGTACACTTTGTCCTGGGGTACACTACAGTACCCTAACTACCTCTATCGTATGATACCTGATAAAAGGGGTAACACAGTCCTTTCCACTGCAACACCCCACGTCCGTCGAAAAGCTCACTTATTCTTCGAGAAGCTCCGCCAACAAAGATGCCCGCGCCGCCGCCGCTCGCGCTCGCGCTCGCGCGCCACGTGCCGGCGTTTGAAGCGAACGGGCGCGAGACGCGCGCGGCCAGGCGCCTGCGCAAGTCGCTGCCGAAACCGCGCGCCCCGGGCGCCACGCGCGCGCTCAGCGTGGGCGTGCGCGACGGCGACGTCTTTTCGTTCCTGCGCAATCTCTGCAGCGCGCGCGGCCGCGCCGAGGCGCCCCGTGCGTGGCGCCAGCTGCTCGCGTGGCTGCACGCTGCTGCCGCACACACCAAGCCGTCTGCTGCTGCTGCTGCAGATGTGTGGTCCAGTGGAGGGGAATGGGCCACGCGTTCTGTGGGGATCTACGACCTCTTGTGGCCGGCGGAAGCCGGCGACGAGCCGCCGCGCGCGCTCGCGCTGATCGCGTTCCGCCCGCAGCCGCTGCTGCCGCTGAGCCTCGCGTCCGCGCGGCGCGCGGTCACGTTCGTCCACGGCTTCATCGCGCTGGTCACGGCGAACGCGTACATCTCGACGCTCGGCGGCGGCCACTTTTTGTGCCTCCACCTCGCGCAGGCCAAGCTCATGGCGCGGCTCCAGATCGCGATCGCCGACGCGCTGGGCGATCCGGTGCTCAAGAGCAAGTGCCGCGTGAACCTCGCGTACAACGCCATGCGCGAGGGCCGCTTCGCGCGCGCCCAGCGGCTGATCCACGCCGAGGAGCACGTCGCCGCGCAGCTCGAGAACGAGGAACTCGTCAAGATATGCGAGGCCGCGCTCGTGTACCTGGCCAAGACCGTGAAGCTCCACCGCGAGTTCCAGCGCCAACGCGCGGACCTTTCGGCCAAGGAGCGCGCGGTCGTGGACAACTTCTACCGCCAGCGGATCCTGCGTAAGGCCCACTGAACGCATCAGTATGGTGGCGGTGGTGCCAGGAATAGATATCCCTTACCTGTACGGGGTGATCGCGGTGGTTTCGTTCTGTGTGCCGAAGAACGTAATGCTGTCGTTGCAGGAACGCGCGTCACGGGACGCCACAGCTCCACCGGATGTGTCACAGGATGGATACATGACGGCTTGCTTACCACCACCGTTGGCGGCCGTTTAGAAGCTCAACCGGACTCCGGAACATTCAAGCGCGTTCCGGGTCTCCGAATGTATCTGCCGACCCACGTACTCGAGCTCTCTGTCGTTTCCGAGACGCACCAACGGGTACTGGCGGATTGGTTTCAAGTCCCGGGGTGATATGGCGAGGGAGGTCATGTAGGAAGCTTGCCCCTGTGGTTGGGAGCTCACTTGTGCATCTTCGCCAACCCCCACAGGACGTCCTCCAGCGTCTTGTACGAACCGCCCACCCGCTCGCTCCACGATGGTATCCGTTTCCAAGACCACGGCGTTCTGCCTCGCAAGCTTGGTCCTTGTGGCGGCGCAGGATCAGCCCCTGACGCCCGTCGTGACTACCTCGCTGTCCTCCTCCCAGCCGGCGTCGACGCCAGCGCCGACCACCAAACCGCCTCCAACACCTGCCCCGACCACCAAACCGCCAACGCCCGCCCCGACCACCAAGGCGCCAACGCCCGCCCGGACCACCAAGGCGCCAACGCCCGCCCGGACTACCAAGGCGCCAACACCGGCGCCTACCACGAGGGCTCCCACGCCGGCACCAACGACCAAGCCGCCTCCGACGCCTGCACCCACCACCACAGTGGCAGCGCTGTCAGCCCCAGCGCCCACCACGAAGGCTCCGCCGACGCCGGCACCAACAACGAGTGCTCCCACGCCCGCACCGACCACGAAGCCACCGCCAACTCCGGCTCCTACGACGCCCGCACCGACGACGCCCGCACCGACGACGCCCGCACCGACGACACCAGCGCCAACCTCGAGCGAGCCCGTGTTCAGTCTCGGCTCGCCGACGTTCTTCGGCTCAGGGTGCCCGGCCGACTCGCTGCAGGTCGTGCCGGCGCCAGACGGCCAGACCGTGTCGATCCTCTTCTCCGAGTTCGTCGCGCAGACCTCGCCGAGCGCCAACCGCGACCGCCGCTCGTGCAACCTGGCCGTGCCCGTGACGCTCCAGCCGGGAATTTCCATCGGCGTCTACCGCGTCGACTACCGAGGCTACAGCTACGTTCCCATGGTCAAAGACGCCTACGCGGACTTGCAAGTGAGCTACTTCTTCGCGGGTGCCACGGGTCCGACGTTCAAGCGCACGTGGGCGCCGGGCGCCGACGAGGCCGTGGAGATCACCAACAAAGTGGGCGTGAGCGGCGTCGTGTGGACGCCCTGCGGCGCGGCCGCCACGACGTTCCGCGTCAACGCGGCGATCACGGCGTTCAAGCCCGTCGCGGACCGCAAGGACCAGGTGCAGATCGAGATCGACACGACCGACGTGACCGTGGAGGACGGCATGCGCTTCTTCCTCACGAACCGAACCTGCACCTAAGTTTTGAGCTCCCCGCGCCGAAGAGAGAAGGCGCGGCAATGCGTGTGTTCCAGTGAGCAGTAGTTTCCTTTTACTTCGCATTTCCGAATGCGTGCATATCGATACAAGTACAGTTTGGTTTCTTCTTTCATGGAGAATGCTTTTCACTCACGCCACATGTCGAACGTGAGCTCGCTGATGACGGGGAAGTGGTCCGAGAGGTGGTACTGCGGCGTCTTCTTCCACATCCAGGGCGCCGTCGCGAAGACGGGCTGCACGTAGCTCATGGCCTGCGCCGGCTGCCGGTGCGACTTGGAGTAGAGCACGTAGTCGAGCAGCTCCAAGCTGCCATCCGAGCTCGGCCCGTCGCTCGCGAGCGGGTTGAGCCGCCCGTCGAACGAGAACTGCTGCTTGCGCTTGAAGTCGACGGCAGCGGGCTTCTCATCCGCGGTCTCCGATGGCGGGGTCTCTTGGGTTGTGGCGGGGGCGCCGCGCGCCGCGTCGTTCGCGTCCAGGATCTCGAGCATCTCGTCGTACTCGCCGTTCTGCTTGTTGAGCCACATGTTGACGTTGAGGTCGCCCACGTAGAGCACGCAGTCCACGCTCTCGTCGATGCCCATGGACTCCATCATCTCTGCGATGATCTTGAGCTGCTGCCGCCGCGCCGAGCGCGAGAGCTGGTCGTTCCAGGCCTGCAAGTGCGTCGAGAAGACGTGGACGAGCAGGCCGTCCTTGAGGATCTTGCAGTAGAGCACGCCCTTGTCGGCAAACCGGTCCGAGCCGGCGCTCACCTCGCGGAAGAGCTTGATGCGCACGCTCAGGATCGGGAACTTGCTCGCGAGCACGACGCCCCCGTTGAGCAGCTTGTCCAGGTACCGCCCGTCGGGCCCGCGCCGCTTGTGGCCGACCGTGGGCGAGTTGAAGTAGTAGCCGCCCGAGCGCTTGAGCTTGTCGAGTAGCACGTTGCGCGCGCGGTGGTCAAAGCACTCGGTGAAGACCCAGATGTCGCAGGGCGGCAGCACGTCGGCGATGAGCTTGGCGCGCGTGTTCTTCTTGGGCGAGACGCTCGCGAACATACTGATCTTGCGCGGCATCATCCACACGTTGTACGTGCCCACGCGGAGCCGCACCTGGCGGCGCTCCATGTTGGCCACGCGCCGCACCGACTCCTTGGCGATCGCCTGGAGGTTGCCGTTCTCCGGGATCGGGATGATCGTCGCCGGCGAGCAGTTGGTGCCCTCCGTGCTCATGTACTGCTGTGCGTCACGGTAGTACTCGCGCGAGTGGAAGCCGCACGGGTTGCCGTTGTAGTCGGCCACGAGCTGCATGGGCGCGCCCCAGCGCAAATATGACGGCAACTCCACGGGCGGCACCTTGGGGAAGCCCGCGCTCTCGCTGCGAAACAGCGGCACGACCGGCGCCTGAAGCCGCGCGACAAAGTACTTGCCGTCGCGCTCCGGAAACGCCATGTTGGGCAGGTCCTTGAGCAGCAGGCGGCGCCGCTTCTTGAGCACGTGGCGCTCCTTCTGCTGCTGCACCGAGTCGTTCAGGTTGCGCATGAGCGTGAGGCACGACTCGGAGATCGACCGGTAGAGGTTCCGGGACGCCGAGGCCGAGGCCGAGGCCGAGGCCGACACCGACCCGCGGCGCGGCTCCGGTGCGGGCTGCGGCGCGTCCGGCGTTGCTGCCCCAGCTGTCTCGCTCGTGAACGCGCGAAAGTGCGGCGGCTGCGAGGCGCGGCGCCGCATCGCCACGTCGCTGCGGCCCGTCGCGGTCGTCGGGTCCGACCACGTGGTCGTGCGCAGCGGGCCCAGCGACGCCGGCGGCTGCGTGTTCGCGAGCGTCGTCGCCTTGCCGAGGTCGCCGTCGCGTGCCGACTTGCTGCGCCACGATGCTGGCGGCACCGACGCCTCGTCGTTGGTCGACCGGCTGCCGCCGCCACGCAGGACACGATGGAAGATGGTCGTGGTCAGCGACTTGGGCCGCTCCTTGCTGTGCTGGTTGTGCTTGTGGGACGCGGCGCCGTCCTTATCCTTGGTGGGCGTCTCGCTCCAGCGGCTCGACTGCGCGAGCGAGGCATCGATCAGCGCGACGCCCTCCTTCACGTCGCGGCGGAAGTGCGGGTTTCGCGGCGGGCGGCTGATGGTCACGGCACCGTGGTGCGGCTTGTACCGGATCGCGCGCCGCGACGCCGCGTGGGCCACGACCACGGGCGCGCCGAACTGTACCGGCTGTCCGAGGCTGCCGTACTTGATCGCGTGGCTCACCGGGTCGTACTCGAAGATGCGGAACGTCACGGCCTGCGCCTTCTTGCGGAGCGTCTTGGACGAGTCGCTGCCGCCCGTGGCGGGGGGCGGGGCCCCCGTCCGCGTGACCACGTCGTCTTCATGCGACGTCGGCTGCTGCGTCGCGGCGCTCGCGTCGTAGGCCGAGCTCATCTGCCCGAGGTGGCGCTCGAGCAGCACCTTGGTGGTCGTGGCGGCCTTGTCGCCGCTCTGCGCGTCGCGGTACACGAGGTCCGAGAGCAGCGCCGCGTACCGCTTGCGGAAGAGCCCCTTGCGCCAGATGAGCAGACTCGCCACGCCCAGCAGCCCGCCGCTCACCAGCGTCGCCGTCGCGAGCAGCGCCATTTGCTGGTACGACAGGTTGAACTTGCGCGTCAGCGCCAAGAGCTGTCCGTCGCAGAGCAGGCACACGCGGTCGCCGTAGCACACAAACTCGCCCAGTTCTTCCTCCTCGTCGTCGTTGGTGCGCGCGTCGTCATCATCATCTGAATCCACCTCGTCGTCGCCCAGGCGGCGCACGCCGTCGCCGTCCACGTGGCTCGCTGGCGACCACGGCACGTCCATGGTCGCCAGCGAGCCGCACTGCGGCAGCGACAGCGCATACGAACTGGATGCCGGCGTCGCGGGCGGCGCCGTGCTCGTCGTGCTGCTCGCCTCGCTGGTCTGGCGCCCCGGGAAGCCCATCGCTCGTCGTGTGTTGTCCTTTCAAGATTTTCTGCCTCGTGCCTTCCTCGTCTCTTTCTCGTCGCGGCGCCTGGGAATAGATCGAATGGGGAGGAAGCGCGCCGCAGTGTACTAATCACGGCGCTCGGGAACTGACAGTGAAGCGCGACGGAACCCAGCGCATTGCGTTGAAGGCGGCGCGCAAACCCGCGTCGGGCCGGTTGCGGCGGCGGCGTCCCATATTCGAGCGCCGCGGGAATTTCCATCCAATCATCAGCGCCATCCGGTGGGTAACTGAGACCGAGCTGGCTTGAAGAATCGCGGATATATGACGCCATGAAACCCAATTTAACGCATTTGAGAATACCTAAATATTGAAATATGCTCAAATCACGGTATTTTGGGCATGGATGCACCGGCGCTGGTCGTTTTGTGGCGAGACGGTGTCACAAACTAGTCGATTTTGGATTTTGTGTCTCCAAATCAGCCCCAGATTGGGCGAGTGATCATCACTGTGGTGATGATGCAATGGGTCGCGTGTCCCAAGGCGTAGTAATCAGTCGATGGAAGCGACGGTCTCCGAAGCAAAATCACACGGCGCCACGCTTACGCGTCAACATGTATCCAGTCACAAACGCACGCACAACGCGAGATACATGACGCGCGACACGGAGCACCCTCGAGGGTGCGATTCCATCCATTCAGCGCCTCGTATCATCCCGTCTAAAGCAGTAGCCCCAGCGCACGGGGGCCCTGCGAATATGGCGTCAGGAGAGACCTTCGCGGGGATGCTGTACTGTAGAGACGACTGGCTGGCAGTGGAGAGGAGCGAGGTTCCTCTAGGATGGTGCGAGGGTCTTTGGGTATAGCGGAGAACACGCTGGAATCTGATTGCAATCGGAGGAAGAAGAGAGACCCGCATGCGATTCTCCGCCTTTTCGCGAGCGAGATTCCGCCGGTGGGGATCTCCACCGCCCTGGCAGCGCGTATAACGAATCTCCATTGCGGTCTTCTCGCTGCGAGAACACTGCCGGGCCATAGAGTTGAGACGCAGCACTTCTTCTCGGCTCTTTGACACTTCGAAGAGCGGGATGGGGGCGCACCAGGCAGGCACCTGACAGCGGCGACTAATAAACGGAGTGGGCGCCGCACGTTTAGTCTGCTCGGTGAGACGTGGGAGAGCGCCGAAGCAGCCATTTCGCGGGCGAAACGCGCTTGTATGTACGTGCTACTGTAGGAAAGCTGACTCGGAGGACGCAGAGAGCCGCGGGCGCGTGGCGTTCGAGCGCTCCGTGTTCCTTGGAGTTGTTGAAGTGCGAGGGCTGTCAGGTCATAGGTTCAAGGTCGTTGATAGGATTTACCAAAATAGACGTGGGTGTGTGGACCCAAATGTAATTGTTGAAAAAGAGTATCGAATCTAAGATTCGTGTCGGTGCGGATTACGGTGTAACTCACACAAAGCGAGGACAAAGACGATGGTTACACGCGACGAACGCATCTACACAATATCAGTGCGCCAAAATGTACTGTTTTCTGATGTCGTGGAAACTGGGGCGCGTCACGCAAGCACCGACGACTGCCAGCGCCGCTGCCAGTGGCAGCCTGCCACTGCCAAGGCCACGGCACTGCCACTGGCACCAGATCCGACGGTGCTGGCTGTGGCGTCTGGCGCCACTGGTCCTGGATGCCACCTGCGTGGCTCGAAGCGAGACGAGACATGTATCGCGCACACAAAGACACGAGGAGCGAGGATCGGCCTGATGGCGGCCGTGCGAGATCCAGTCGGACACTCCACGCGAGGCGTTCATCGGTCCGAACTCACGCGCGCGCGATAGAGAGAAGACGATCCCTTTTACAGTAGTCCTGGGTCGATGGAAGATAATACATACCTGGCACCAGCTTTGGTCCATTGAGGCGCGATGCGATGTGCGCGATCGATCAGCTCATTCTCCGCGAGTGCTCTCGCCATCCTCTTCTCCCGATCCAGCGATCCGGATTTCCAGAGCTCAGCAGCTCACCCACGACCGAGTCCTCAGATCTCAAGGTTCGTGCTGCGAGAGAGAATGAGGGGACACCATGGTTCCAAAACAAGGTAGTATCCTCTCTACTCCACAATGGCGAATATCAAGTGTATGTACCCTGTTCTGTAAAACACCGCCTTTCTCGCGGCACTGACGCACGTGAGTAGCTCCTGGCATTCCCACCGAGCGTTCGCACGGTGTCGGGTCATCCCATCACAGCAGCCAGACGTCGCTTCGCACTGTCACGGGCGAGCGACGGGGCGTGGCATGCTCTCTCTCGCTCGGGTGCCTCGCTGGTCAGCAAGCGCTTTGCTGGTCCGTGCTGGCACCATGCTAGGCGGGAGCTCCTCCCCTCGTGGAGACAACAGAGCCCCCACTTGTCGATCCACCGCCGCCAAGCGCTTTCGCTCCCACACGCTTCACGATGGCCCGCGAGACCAGCAAGTCGCGCGCGTACTCGACCAACTGGACGCCGTCAGCGTCGTCGTCCTCGACGGCCTCGCGCTTGTCGCGCACCTTCTACGACGGTGACGGCGACGACACGCTGCTGGAGCTACCGCCGCGCGCGCAGCTCGATCTCGTTGCGAAGGTCAACGCAACGGTAGACAGCGTGCTCGACTCGATGGTCGGCGGCCGCCCCTGGGACGCGTTCTGGCGCCCTAAGGGCGTCAAGAAGGACGTCGCGTACTACGTCGATGACGACGTGAAGCCCGATCAGTACCGCTTCTGCTGCGTGAGTGAGACCTCCGCGTCCACGGAAGACGTCATCAAGTTGTTCCTCGTGGCTGACACTGAGAAGCTGCTCAAGAACAACCGCGTCGTGTACAACAATATCCAGGAAGCGCGGATCCTCAGCGTGCTGGAGAAGCCCACGCGATCGAACCCGTTCAAGTCGGTGTACCTGCGCTATTCGTCGTACGCGACGCCCGCGCTCATGGACAACCGTGATATGTGCGTTGTGGTCGCGACTGACGTGTTCACACACGACGATGGCTCGACGATCGGCTACTGCCTCTTCGACTCGGTAGACATCCCCGAGTGCCCGGACTACAGCAAGAGCCACGGGCTCGTGCGCAGCCGCATGTTCCGCTCGGGCTTTTTCTGCCACACGACCGACGCCGACCCGGAGAACGTCGATGGCACGAAGATCACCAAGATCGTGTACCTTGTGGGTCTCGAGGCCGGTGGCGCCGCACCGCGACTGGCGGCGTGGCTCGTGATGGATAAGTTTGGTGCGAATCTCGAGCGGCTGTGCGGCTACTTTCGTCGGAAGCATCTCGATCCGACCACATTCCGCCCGTGCTCTGAGTGGCCTTCCGCCAGGTATGTTTTATGCCAATGATTTCTCTTTCTCTGATGAACTTATCACTCACGTGCTATTGCTTCGTTGGTATATCAGGGCATCGAGACAGTGTCGTGGCTGCATCAAAACGTTCGGCAGCTTTACGACGCGGCACAACTGCGCGGCGTGCGGAGAGGTGTATTGCAAGGCGTGTTACTCGACCGAAAGCGTGGACCTCCCAGGTGTGGGCATCACGCCTGTACGACTGTGCTTCCACTGCCTGGACGTGCGCGGCGTGGACCGGCGGATGACCCGTACAGGCGACTCGCCGCGCACGTCCGAGTCGCACAGCCGGCGTCGCACGGGCACACACGCTGGTAGCACCGCCTTCCTGTACTCGACAATGCCGCCGCGGTCTCGGGGGCTCACCACATCGCGTCCGCAGGACGGCCGCCGGCCGGCGTCGCGACCCCACTCGTCGTCCACATTTGCGTCTTCGTCGTCGTCCGTGCGACTCATGAGTCGCTCTTAAGCCATCAAGAGCCATGTAGTGTAAAGCCCTATAAACCACACAATTCAATCAATAAGTTCAAAGCTCATGACGATTCTCGTCTCGAGCGCTCTTGAGGCTCGAAGACGGTGGTGACAGCATGGCCGTGCGAGTAACTCACCTTCTCGGCTAGCGGCTGCGGCTTCGTGATGTCACTCGGCTCTGGCGTGCGGCTCATCACAACGACGCCGCTGAGTTGCATAGGATTCCTAATATAGGAAGGGGCGCGTCATCGCCACCCGCCCGCGTGCCACCCACTGAACCCAGCGTCCAGATCGTTTGTGAGTTTTGCTGTTCAACCGTTGGGAGGCGGCACCTGCGTACGAGAGAGCGAGTTGACGGCGGAATGGCCGGATCAGAATCGGAGACAGCAGAGCGCTGAGAGCGTGCCATGATGGCGTCATATTGTACGGGACTACGAAACTACTGTACTGTGCACAGCACACATTCATAACGCTGACCCCGAGCCACGCTGGCGGGGTCACCGCAGCGAGAACCTTCTGTTCGCGGCCGTACGGAACGCGCGCCTGAGCCCGCAGGTGCGCTACTCGCCAGCCTGGAGCGCCGCACACCTGTGCGATCCGGGGCGGACGCAAGATGAGATACCAAAACAAGGTGATATATGCAAACCTCTTCAATATTTACGGTATATCATTCTACACCCATTAGACTAATTCGCTTTGAGACTTACCGTATTTTGGAACTTTGCAGCGCCCACGACCTGTCTCGCGTCACTGACAGCGTCTGAGACGACTGTGCAAATGACGGAATCCCAGCTGGCTGCCAGCTCAAAGGCTGAGGAGCTGGCAAGCAGCCTCGCACTGAAATGCTGCGTGTCAGCGCCGCGTTCTCTCCCCTCGTGCGTCCATATGACCGCTGCCGCCTATCATTCTCTCGCTCTCTCTTTCTCTTTGGCTGGCTGGTCTCCTGTGGTCCTCCTTTAAGCGGATCAAGTTGAGATCCCCCTCCCCGGCGCAACGCTCCCCCCGCCCCGTCGCCCTCAGTCATTTCGCGATCCGCACTCAACTACCCGCCGTTGATACAGTGAGTCTCTCTTGAGCGTGCAGCCATGCCTCGTGCCACGAGCCCCACACGGTCCCTCGTGTCCACGGAGACGTCGCTCTCGTCCTCGTCTTGCTCCTTGAGCCGCTCGCGGCCCGCAGCCGACGCACACGACCAGCTCGAGCTGTCCCCGGAGGTGCAGCGCGAGGTGCTCACGCGCATCAACACCACGGTCGACTACGTGTTGGATTCGATGGCCGGCGACGGGCCCTCCCGGACCTACTGGCGCCCCAAGGGCGTCAAGAAGGACGTCGCGTACTACGTCGACGACAACGTCAACGCCGACCAGTACCGCTTCTGCTGCGTCACCGAGACCAGCGCGCGCGTGGAGGAGCTCATGCCGCTCTTCCTCATGACCGACACCGACACGCTGCTTAAGAACAATCGCGTCATGTACAACAACATCCTCGACGCGCGGATCCTCAGCGTGCTGGAGAAGCCCACGCGATCGAACCCGTTCAAGTCGGTGTACCTGCGCTACTCGTCGTTCGCGACGCCGGCGCTCATGGACGACCGCGACATGAGTGTCGTGGTCGCCACCGACGTGTTCACGCACCCGGACGGCTCGACGATCGGCTACTGCCTCTTCGACTCGGTGGAGCTCCCCGAGTGCCCCGCGGTCGACGGGCTCGTGCGCTGCGGCATGTTCCGCTCGGGCTTCTTCTTCCACACGACCAACGAGGACCCGCACGGCTTCGGCGACGGCAAGATCACCAAGATCGTGTACCTCGTGGGGCTGGAGCCCGGCGGCGCGACTCCCCGGCTCGCGGCGTGGCTCGTGATGGAGAAGTTTGGTGCCGTGCTGGGCCGCCTGTGCGACCACTTCCGACGCCGCCACTTGGACCCGACGACGTTCCGCGCGCGCGAAGAATGGGCGCCGTCTCGACTCGCGCGGCAGTGCCGCGGCTGCGTCAAGACCTTCAGCCGCTTCTCGCTGCGCCACAACTGCGCGGCCTGCGGCGACGTGTTCTGCCGCGCCTGCGTGGCCAAGGAGCCCGTGGATCTGCCCGGTGTGGGTATCACGGCCGTGCGCATCTGCTTCAACTGCCTCGACGTGCGCGGCGTCGACACTACGTGCACTGGTCGCGCCACCACGGCCGTCCGGTCCACGCTCGCGAGAACCAGCGGCCACGGTGGCAGTGTTAGTAGTTGCAGCAGCAGCAGTATTCGGACGCCCGCATCGGCCATCCCGGTAGCTAGTAGCAGCAGTGCGCAAACGACGAGCAAGCTCGTCTCCATCGGCTCGGCCGCGACGTCCACCGAACGTGCCAGTCGCGCGTGATAACATGTCATAGATTGAATATGAATCCATTAATGATGATACAGTACTTATCCGCACACCACTCCGTTGTCTTGGCGACTCCAACGCGCCGGGCGAGCAGCGTTGCGTGGCCACATGGAAGCGCATGGCGCCCGAGAGCCCAACGCTGGCCGTGGTGAGCGCGATGCGCGCATCGTCGGCCGCGGGCGAAAGCTTGCTGGCCGTGAGCGCGGGGTTAATGCGGAACACGGCTGTGGCGCCGCACGGCGACCAGGCCACGGCGCCCACTTGGAACTGGTTCGAGACCGCGACGCGAGCGTCCCGCGTGCCAGCGGGCCAGACCTGGTTCACGCCGGCGCCTCGCCCGCCCGCGAAGAAGTACTCGTTCGTGAAGCTGGCCGCGGCGCCGGACGACGACGCTGGCACAGTCACGCGGCCGTCATAGTCGACGCCCACGACGGCGACCGACGTGCCCTGGCGCACATGGAGCGGTAGCACGAGGTTGCAGGTCTTGCGGTCCCGCGTCGCCGTGCGCGAGGTCGCAGCCGCAAAGTCCGAGAAGCGCACCGAGACGAGCTGGCTGTCGTTGAGCGCCGCGACCGCGACGCGGCGCAGCCGGAGCCGAAGAACTCGGGCTTGCCCAGCGTGAACACTTGGGCATCGTCGTCGCTGTCCGTATCGTTCGCGTGGGCTCCGACAGCGAGAAACAGCACGAGCAGCAGTGAGGCGATCTGGGGCACGAGGCGGAAGCAGGCCATCGGTTCTTGAATTTGGCGAAGAGGTTGCGAGTGGAGGATCAGAGATGTACGAGTGTTCTCGTGGGGCGTCGAGCACGGAATGCTTGAATGACAGTGGCGAGGCTCATGTTCGACGGTGGACGTTGTGAGTCGTGTTCGTGGGTCGCTGGAGAATGCTAGAGAGAGCGCGCGGAGCCGTGGGACGGGACGGTCGGTCGCGTTTTGTGGTCAGTGAGAGCGTCCAGGGAAGACGCCACCACCACTATCCACCATGGGAAGGCGCGGCGACTGGTGCCTGTGGGCGAGGGGTGTTGCCGAGGGTGACTCTAGTCGAACGTGGGCGCGCGCCGTGAGCTGCCGCCGCCACCGGTGATCGCGCGCTGCTGCTTGAGCCGCGCCTCCTTCATGGCGAGCGCAAACGCGGAGGCGGCGCTGGCGGCCGTCGGCTCGCTCGGTGACGGCGCCTCCCGGGTCTTGGGAGGCTGGTAGTACGCCGAAGACGAGGTCGGTTCAGGCGACGGCGGCATCATTGACGCCTTCCCACGCATGCGGCCGCTTCCAGCGTCGTTGCCGGATCGAGGAGCCTGCGCCTGGGCACGTCGTTCGCGGTCGTGGTCGCGCTGGTTGTTGCTCATCGGGGCTCTCGACGCGACGGGCTTGTCCTGCTTGCCACGTTGCTGCAGCGGTTGTCGCTGGGATACTGGCGCACGCGGCGGGTTTGTGACGGTCGGTGAGCGCTCAGCGTCCTCTGCTGCTGGGCGAGGCTGCCGCTGGTTGCGAGGGTCTCCAGCGCGAGGCGGTTCGGGTTTGGTGCGTGCGGCGACGCCCGCCGGTCGAGAGCTGCCTCGCGACACCGCCTGTGGCGGTGGCGGCGACGCCACGTACGTGAGCGAGTCGCTGACGCTACGCTGGAACGCTGGCGGCCGCGAGGACGAGTCGCCCGCAGTCGCTGTCGTCGTGGACGGGTCGTAGATCGCGCGGTTGCTCATCGCGGGCATGTCGAGCAGGATGCAAAACGGGTCATGGCGCTCCATGAGCGCACGCTCGAGTACTTTCTCCTCGACGGTCAGCGCCGGCGAGACGGCACCGGGTGCGGCGCTCGGATTGGTCTTCTGCGCGCGCCCAAAGCGCAGCACCGCGGCGGCATCGACGACCCAGCGGTCGGGCTCGCCCACGATCGTCGACGGCACAATCTCGATGCGCGGGCCGCCGCCGTAGTATCGTGATAGCACGTCCCAAACCTCGTACGGGATTGTCTGGTAGTCGCCCGCGCGGCGGCTTGCGTCGCCCGAGCCCGAGAGGTCCTGGCTCTCAACCTCCACAAGCCCGTCGCGCGGCAGCAGACGGCCCTTGCGCATGACCAGCAGCGACAGGTTGTCGATCGGGCCGGGCGCCTCGCCGTCGACGGTAGTCCCGGAGGACGACGACAGTGACGAGCTCGAGCTCTCGGCGCGTGCCTTCTTGCCGCCATACAGGTCCTCGGCAGCGTCTCCGTTGTTGTCGCCATGGTTGCGCGTGAACGCGAGCCACGCGCGCAGCCACTGGGCCTTGATCACGCACTTGCGCACGTCGCCGCCGCCGTGGCGCCGCGCCTTCTTGCCGGCC